>SMDT01003228.1:0-254915 GCA_005392925.1 Aquilaria sinensis | reverse complement strand
GGTGGCAACTATCGTGACATATTGGTTTACCCATGGAATTCTGAGCCACGTACTATTGATTTTTTTCATCTAAAGCGTTGTGCGTTGCATTTCCCGTTATTCCTTGTGAATGGAGAAGATCATTATCATTTGGAAATAAGCAACTATACCGAGGATGGACAACTGATTCCCATAGGAACAATTACACCTAGAGAGTTCTATGCATATCAACTCCAACAGCGTCGTAATGTCCATTCACTCATCATTGTAGGAGCTCGACTATTTCACGAGTATGTTGTTTATGCTTACTGTGTCGTTCTTGAATCATGATTTTCGTGGCTCAGACGAAACAAAGATCGGTTTCGTGCCGAAATTTTATGTGGTCTACAGGATGCGGTTAATAGAGGTGACACAGATGGCTCTTTATACGGTAGAAGAACAATTCTCCCATCTTCCTTTGTTGGAGGGCCTAGATATATGATGCAGAGCTATCATGATTCAATGGCCATTTGTAGAGTTATGGGGTATCCTGACCTATTCATCACTTTTACTTGTAACCCCAAATGGCCAGAAATTAGGCACTTCCTTGAATTGATCCCCGGCCAGCCTGCTGAAGATAGACCTGATATCGTCGATCGTGTATTCATGATGAAGCTTCAAAACTTTAGAGATGATTTAACTAAACACAAACACTTTGGCCGTGTTGTCATAGGTACAATTCATTAGTTCCTTATTAAATGAAAAACATTCTTTCTATCTTTCAATAATTCCCCTTATTAATAACTCACTACCTTGCAGATCTTTGCACTGTTGAGTTCCAAAAAAGAGGTTTCCCTCATGCGCACATCGTGCTCTTCCTTCATCATGAGGATAAGATTAATACTCCTCAGAAAATTAATCGTCTCATTTCTGCTGAACTTCCTAACAAGGAAAAAGACCCTATTGGATATAAAGCAGTTGTGACTCATATGCTCCATGGCCCTTGTGGGGCAGCAAATCCACGATGTTCGTGCATGGTAAATAATAGATGTAGCAAGCATTACCCAGGCTTCTTCCAAAATGAGACAATAATTAATGATGATGGTTTTCCCCTTTACCGTCGGAGGAATAACGGTCGATATGCTATTGTCCATGGTATACCATTGGATAACCGCTGGGTCATCCCACATAATTGTGACCTCTGTATGAAAAATGATTGTCATGTCTACATAGAGCTCACTAACTTGGACATGTGTGTTAAGTACCTTTGCAAATATGTTAACAAGGCCACAGACATGTCCACAGTTCTTATAAAAGCAGATCGTCCTCTGCATCATAATGGGCCCAGAAATGATGCTGCTCATAATGATGAGATCAAACAATATATGAACTGTCGTTTTGTCTCTGCATCAGAAGCAATATGGCGAATCTTTGGCTTCTTTATTCATGAGCATCATCCATCAGTAGAGCGGCTATCTTTTCATTTACCGGGTGAACAGAGTGTTTTATATGAAGATCATGATGACCTGCGTGATGTCGTCCGTGCACACGAGGAAAGTATGACAAAGTTTCAGGCTTGGATGCACTGTAACTCTGTTGATGATTTTGCTCGCACATTGACATACATTCAATTCCCGGAACATTTTGTGTGGAATAGGCAAATCAAACAGTGGACTCGGCGACGTCGGGGACACAGTATTGGGAGGATTTACTTTGTTCACCCAACTGCAGGTGAAAGATTCTACCTCCGCATGCTCCTAAATGTCATTAAGGGACCCAGGTCATATGAGGAGATTCGCACGGTCCATGGTGTACCTTATGCAACATACAGGGAAGCATGCTCCGCGCTTGGTCTTCTTGACGGTGACGGAGAATGGCATCAATGCTTGCAGGAGGTAGCACAGTGGGCATCTGGACCTCAGTTACGACAACTATTTGTCATATTCTTGCTTTTTTGCAAGGTTGATGACCCACTAGCCTTGTGGACGTCCAACATTGATACCCTCACTGAAGACATATTATTTCGTCAACAGAGGCTTTTAAACAACCCGCAGTTGATTATGGCGGATGAAGAGAAGCAGAATTATGCGCTGTATGATATTGAACAGGCATTGAATAGAGTCGGTAGAAGCTTGAGGGAATTTCCTACTATTCCATTCCCGCAAGTTGATCCTAGGCTGATATTACAAAACTCACTCCTCATAGAAGAGTTGAACTACAATAGGACGGTAATGGCTTTAGAACATGCTGACCTGGTTAGCAATCTTAACGCTGCTCAGCGCCATATTTACACATCCTTGATGCACTCAGTTCAACACCGTACTGGTGGGTTCTTCTTCGTCCATGGAAGTGGTGGTACTGGAAAGACTTTCCTATGGAGGACAATTATTTCTAAACTTCGGTCTGATGGTCGGATTGTACTTGCAGTGGCTTCTTCTGGTATTGCGTCACTGTTATTACCCGGAGGGACAACTGCTCATTCCCGGTTTAAGATCCCGATCCCAATAGAGGATATATCCGTATGCCATATTAAAAGGTCTACTCCAATGGCAGAGCTCCTTTGCAATACCAATTTGGTAATATGGGATGAAGCTCCAATGGCACATCGACATACGTTTGAGGCTGTGGACCGAACATTTCATGATATTCTCTCCGTTGTCGATCCTGCTGCTACAACAAAGGTTTTTTGGGGTATGACAGTTGTCCTCGGGGGTGATTTTCGCCAAATCTTGCCAGTTATTCCACGTGGTACTCGAGCAGATATAGTTGGAGCATCAATATTATCATCTCCTCTTTGGCAACACTGTACACTATATTCTCTTACGGATAACATGAGGCTACAAAATTCTACATTACCTGAAGTCTCACTGTTCAACGATTGGGTTATGAAAGTTGGGGATGGGTCAGTTCCGTCATGTCGGTTATCAGAAGATGAGGAGGAACCATCGTGGATTGCAATCCCTAATGATTTCTTGATTCCTGCTTCTGCTGATCTGATTGCTGACATTATCTCCTCGACTTACCCAGAATTGACTGCTAGATTTGAGGACACCAGTTACCTAAAAGAAAGGGCTATTCTTTCATCAACTAATGACATTGTAGATGTTGTCAATGACCGTGTCATTAGTATGCTCCCCGGTGATGTGCAGACATTTCTCAGTGCTGACAAGGTCTCCCAGGCATCTGATAACTTCGAAGCACACACCTTGCTATACCCAACTGAGTACCTTAATACTTTCAAGTTTTCTGGTTTTCCTAACCATGAACTACGACTGAAGGTCGGTGTTCCGGTTATGCTGATGAGGAACTTGAACCAAGCTCTTGGGTTATGCAATGGCACATGAATGGTTGTCACGCGGTTGGCTCAGACAGTTATTGAAGTAGAAATTATAACACGTCTTAACTCTAGGCGACGATTTTTTATACCGCGGGTTGAAATGGTCCCTTTTGACACTGATCTCCCATTTATGTTCTGTCGAAGGCAATTCCCTTTGAAGGTTTGTTTTGCCATGACAATAAACAAAAGTCAGTGACAAACTTTCAACCATGTAGGCCTATATCTTCCCTAACCTGTTTTTAGCCATGGCCAATTGTATGTTGCCGCATCACGAGTTACCAGTCCTTCAGGGTTTCGTGTCCTCCTTCAAATAGAAGATCCTACTAAGCCACTGACTCGAAATATTGTGTACCGTGAAGTCTTCCAGCGACTATACCGATCTTCCTCTTAGTTTCATTCACTGCAGTATGCTACATATCATTCTCTGTGTACTTTATATTATAACTGTTCTGTACTATGTCCTCTGAAATCATTACTTCATCCTCCCACCTGCAGATAAAAATGAGGCCACATTTCACCCTACTCAGCCAGTTGAGCCCATTCAGCTATAAATGGACGATCAAGGTGCGTCTTACCCGCATGTGGGATTCTATCAATGTTACAACACTGAAATGTTATGGCATTGCGATGACACTACTTGATGAACAGGTATCCTTTACTTTCCTCCTTTATTGTCATACAACATATTTTCTTCTTTCCTCCTTACGTTGTTTTCCATTTCTTGCTTACTTGTCATTCCTCCATGGTTTTAGATTTTAAACTTGAATATGTTTCCCCTGCAGCATAATCATATTCATGCCATGGTTGCATCTTCCCTTGCTCCCAAATTCAAGTCTTAATTGTATGAAGGGAATGTCTACATCTTCTCTAACTTTAGCGTCTTCAGGGCTGATAAAGGGTACAGACCAGTTACTAACGAATTAGTCATTCGTTTTAATGCATCGACAACATGCACTTTCGTCCCTGAGCCTGTTCCCAACATCGCCTCTTACAAGTTTGAGTTTGTTCCCTTCGAGGAAATTCACCAACGATACCCTTTGAATGTTCAGTTATGCAGTAATACTTCTCAAACTTACCATTTCATGAACTAAGTTTGACTACTTCAACTTAACTTATGATACACTTTCTATCACTCATAGATGTTGTCGGCAAACTAATTGCCATTGGCTCCAATGCTGAAACCGTCAGATCTGATGGTGTTATCACTACAATGCGAATTATAAAGCTCCAGAGTTTGAGGTAATCGAATACCCTTATTCTATATGGATTTCAGTCTGACTATTGATCTTACTTTAATTCTAATACACTTATACTTACATACATCACTCTTATTTAGTGCCTCCACCATCGACATAACTCTTTGGGGGGACCAAGCAAATTTGCTTGACTTCAATGCGCTGAAGGACACACCAACAAACAACATTCTTGTCATCACTTCAACATCTGTAAGGATGTGTCAGGGTATGTGCTTACACATATTCCCAATACTCGCTCAGTTTAACTCTTTAAGCAGTAACTTTATACCTTTTGCTATTCTTAACTTCCAAGTCAGTACAATCTCGCTTCCACATCAGGCACAAAAATTTATATTAATATTAATGTCGATGAAGTACAGCAATTCCTCCAATCGTATGACCATCTGACTTTCAGTTCTATTCTCACTTCCTTCCACTTCCCTGTTAAAACTGATATACTCTTCATTCCTGACATCTCACAAAACCTTTATGTCTGCTATTAGGTCATCCACTGGAAATGACATCATGCGAGAATATGTTCCTTCTCCATCTGAACGACGTAAGGAACATAGGGTCATTTATGGAAGGCGGAAAAATATTGCAGAAATTAATGATTTGCTTAGTCGTGGCCCCTTATTCGTAAGTAATTGTACCTTTATCGCCTTTATAAATCATTGATATAACTTTCACCTGACCTTTACCGCCACCACCTAACTATTTACCAAAGGACAATATTTACTCCATTCGCGCCACTGTGTCCGAGGTACTTGCTGAACGTGGATGGTGGTATTTAGCCTGCAAAAAATGTTGCAGACGAGTTGAATCGATCGGATTAACTTATTTCTGCCATCATTGCAACATTGCGAACCGGACACCGCCTCTACGGTATATACTTATCATTATTCCTCATTTTATCCTTTAAGTTTCTATGTGTTATATTCTGTTAACGAAATATATTCTCTTATCCTTCCAACTTATGTTACAGGTATAAGGCTATTGTCAGAGTTTTTGACTCCACGGGCAGCATACTGCTCACACTGCTTGACTCTGTAGCTGCCAAGTTCTTTACTTCTTCCACTACGGCTCTTCGTGCCCTCGAGCAATCGGTTCTCTTCTATATCATTAACCGTATTCATTAATCATTTTTGCCTGCATTATACACCTCACCAATCCATTTAATTCACCCCTCCTCAATGGCTTATTCAATGTCCCTTTTAATTCCGTAGGATGAAGGGCCTGCAAAACTTCAACATGTTTTTAGGCAAGCATTGAATCGTGAACTGATTCTGGAGGTTGAACTCAGTTCATTTAACTTTCAGAATCCTTCTTCCCCTATCACTTTGAAGAAGTTTCACTCGATTAATCATGAGGAGGAGGCGCTCGCATTTCGCCTTAGAGACCAACTTATATGGTTTTCTAACTTCTTAATTTCTCCAACAACCCTTTTATTTGTGTCCCTTACCTGAGTTAACCTTTCTTTTTATGTTCCAGCGACCAAGTCAGTTGCCACAGGAATCCATCAATTATTCTGCTGATGAAAGGGCTCACACATCTTTTGTGAACAGCTCACACATCTTTTGTGAACATATCATCAACTACTGAAGTTGATATTGCCTCTGCTTTGTAATCCCTACACTCACATTTCATTTTACTTCTTTTGGCAGCTTATATTCCAGAATAACATTTCTTATTAACTTCAAATCTCCACAGGTTGGACCTTAGGAATACCCCTTACAGATCTCATGCTCACATGAAGCCTGATGCATTTGTGTACACTTTGATTGCAGCCCATGAATGGTACTCCTTTTTCCCTTTCTATTTATAAATTTTCCTATTTTCATGCACTTATACTTTCATTAATATTTACATATGTCTTTACAGTCTCCCACATCTACTTGTTAATTCCTTTGTTCATAGGATTGAATTAGTGGAGAACTTTGACATTGCCGCACAATTTCCGATAATAGAAGACCCTTCCATTATATAACTGTTCCTTTATATATCATGATTGAATGCACGTGGTTTTATTTGTAACACATCAGAGAATTAGAAACGCATTTCAGAAATGTTTTTGTATGACCTATTTACCCGTCCATTAGACGGGTTATGAAACTAGTTGTTTAAGCTAATCGACATCGTTAAGAAAATATTTAATAAACGTTATTCCCTAATTAATAGACGTTTTTTCATGGGGAGAATCTAAAGTCCCTTGATTTTGCAGTAGTGCGCTGGTTCATTTCGTTCTATCGGAACAATGTTGTGCATGAACAGTTTTTTCAGTCTCCCACTAGGGTGGCTTTCAGCATTTCAGGCGCCTGGCTAGACAACTGGCTGATCAGGGAGCAGAGTGATCCGCAAAAGATGCCTGCAGCACCGGCAAGAAGGGTCGATAAGTGGTCCAAGCCGCCAAGGGGGTTTATCAAACTAAATGTGGATTCGGAGTGGCGTAAGGAAGGCAAATGGGCGGCTGTTGGGGTGGCTGGACGAGATCATGAGGGTCGAGTGGTGCTTGCTACTTCCCTCGGGTTTGCGTATTCGGCCTCTGATCCTATGCACCTTGACGCTTTGGCAATTTTGTGGGGATTTAAAGAAGCCAGGAGGCAAGGGATGCAGGGCGTGAAGGTTGAATTAGATTCTCAGGTGTTAGTTTCTGAGTTTAACATCTCTTATTACCCTTCTTTTTTCTTTTATTTTGGAGCCACTGCTGAAGAGGCTCGCTGTTTGACGAACTATTTTACTTCTTGTTCCTTTTTGTTTGCTCCCCGCCTTGTTAATGGGATTGCTAATGCTCTTGCCCAAAAGGGCTTGGAGGTGCTAGGGAGATCCTGCTGGGGTGAGACTTCCCCCAATGGCTGTCTAATGCTCTTTTTTCTGATATATAGATTGGCCTTTATGGGTCTTACTTAAAAAAGGCAAAAAGTAGAGGCGTATTTCAGGTTTTTTTTTAGTTGTAAAGGAAGAACGTTTTGGAAATTGAATGCTGTAACTCTATTTAATCTAAATAATTCTAAAAAATATAAAATAAAATTGCAGGAACTCTGTAAAAATGTTTTTGAGATTGTTTTAATCATATGCATGGTACTGGATACTTATAATAACTTGAGTTACATTTCCATTTCGAAAGTTGGGAAACAAGTAAAAGAGAAACCTAAAAAATTTCAATGACACGTACTAGAACACGATCCTAAAATCTCTCCAACACGGCCAAATCCGTTAACTTCCTAAACCAATCGTTTACTTTATGCTCTCCACCTTTTTCTCCCACAAATAAATCCCGAAATTTTTTCCCCAAAATCAGCCCCAAATGCAGCGGTCCTCCTCCATCCCCGCAGGTGGCGGTGGCGCCACTCAAGCGTGCGCCGTCTGTAAATACCAGCGCCGGAAGTGCTCCGCTGACTGCCCACTCGCCCCTTTCTTCCCCGCCAACAACCGCTCTGATTTCCTCAACGCCCACAAACTCTTCGGCGTCAGCAATATCACCAAGATCCTCCGTGACTTGGACCCCCACAACCAATTCCTTGCCGTAAAATCCATAATTTTTCAGTCCAACGTCCGCGCACTCGATCCCGTCGGCGGCTGCTACCGCATCATCTGCGACCTCCACCGGCAGATCCACCTCATCCAGGCCGAACTCAACCTCGTCCAAAGCAAGCTCGCCCACTGCCGCGCCCACTTCGACGCCGAAGGCTCTCGCGTATACCACGACGTCACAACTCTCCAGCGGCGGTTGCAGTTCTCCGTCCAAGAACCAAGAAACGGGTTCGACGATTTTGTGTCGCTGGGTCACGGAAACTCAGTAAAACCTGAACTGGGAGCATCTTGTTCGTCTTCCTCAGGTCATTCGGCAGCAGAGCGCAAGGATTTCCCAGACGTCGGCGACGATATCAGGCCCTTGCTGGGTGTTTTCTATGAGAAGGCAGAAGCTGCAGCGGCGGCTGTTCCCTTGGACTCGAACCAGTTGCTTTGCAGGTTCGATCACCGCTAGTCCCCTTCTGTTGCTTACTGGTTCACTCTAGTTACTATTGTGTGACCAAGTTTTACGCTTCCGATTTGTTTGTTGATATGCGCCAGATGAAAGACACCTAGGGAATATAACGTCTTGCTCGTTCAATAAGTAGGTATTTGTATAGTAACATCAATAGTAAAAAAAAACTTGGTATTTGTATAGTAACATCAATAGTAAAAAAACTTTCTCCTGAAAGAATGCCACTTACATGTATTGGCCATAAATTTTTCATGTATTAACCAGAATGACCACAAAGTTTATATAAATAAAAACCCTTGCGCTAGTGGTCTACAATTCAATTCAGATGGCAATAAAATATGTTGTTTTAATTTTGCAGTGGCAATGGGGTGTTGAAAGAAGACATGACAAGTGAGGAGGAAGAGAAGCACGATCTCCAGAATGCAGCTTCATTCTTTAGCCTTACCAATGGGAAAGAGTAGATGAGAAGCCTAGGAAATATTTAATTCTTCAAAACCAACTCGAGCCTACCTGTTTCCTGTTATACTATTGTGCAATGATTTTTCTTAGTAGTGCTAGTGGTTCGAAAATTTTATAGATGAACGAAATACATAGTAGCTCCGAGTAGTGTTCAATTTTACTAAAAGTTGTGCAGCTATTGCTTTTAGGTTATAGCGTTTAAAAAAAATCTAAAATCTATAATTATTATTTTTTTTGGCAAAAGAGACATTTTTACCATTAAAGTATGAGGTGAAGAATAATTTAGTCACTAAAGTATTTTTTCAGAGAAATTTGCTACTAAGGATTTAAAAATGGGCATATTTGTTGTTGTCATTATGTCAAGATATGTTGACAGAGCGATGGTGTGGTACAGGTGAAAATAGTAAGAAGGAATAGTTATTATATAGTCAATTTAGTTGTATTTCTTTTCTGTTTTTTAACTTAATCTTTCATCTTCAACACCAAAGCCAACATCTCAAACTTGTCTTCCTTAATCTGCAGAAATGGAAGGCTAGAGAAGTGCATCGACAAATTCCTCCATCACAATTTCCCTTCAACATGATTATACAACTGCCATGTCTTAACCACAATCGCAGCAACCCAAACTAATGGATTTGGTCAACTTTAGTGTCAAAAACTACTAGTCAATTGTTGCTTGCTGGCCACAATTGCCAAGCAATAATTGTTGGTTTGTATCTCGTGCACAATCTACTGCCATTGGACAACCTCCCACCTCAACTTCCCATCCTAAAAGTCACTACTGTCATCAATGTGAAAACTTGATAACAAATATGCTCATTTCAAAAGCATTGGTAGTAAATATGCTTGTTTTGAAAACATTAATCACAAATATGTCACATATTAGCCAATGTGCCTCGTGGAATATCCAACTCACCTCCACCCAAATAGAATATTATTTGTGATAGCTGCATATTCCCATTGTTAACAACCATTATGGTAAATATCCTCTTAATCCAAAATATTGTTGGTAAATATGCTATTTTGAAAATGTTAGTGGGAAATTTCTCCGAAAAAATACTTTAGTGGCAAAATTACTTTCCACCTTATACTTTAACGGCAAAATTACCCCTTTTACTTTTTTTTTCTTTGAACAGGAAGAAAAAAATTTATTAAGAAGAGAAAATTACAAACATCACCTTAGAGAGAGATGATGCAAAGAACTACGAAACACCAAAAGACATAAGATATTGAAATGAAACCCCCAAACCTACGCACCCTAACCTTAAAAGCCAAAAAATACAACCAAAAGCCCACCTATATAACAATACCCTGCTAAAGATCCCTACCTCACCATAAAAGAAGGCCTATCTTGGAGAATAGAAAAAAACTGACTTGCGCAATTCCTCCTTCTTTGAATCCCCTTTTTTCTTACTGTAGTTTATACTGCACTCCAACTTTTTTAGTTCTCTTTTTACAGCCTCTTCCTTTTGCCACATAACCTTTTGACTTTTAGTGGAACTCTTTGACTAGTCCCTTTGCCTGCCCACATTCTTAACAAATTTTATAGCCAAGTCTTTGAAGTCCTAAAAAATAAAACATCAATGAAGATCCTTAGGAAATTTAAAACTTGTAGCCAGAATGCGAGTTTCCTCTTTGGAGTCTAGATCTGTTCCACCCTCATGAACATCATTGCTACTTGAAGAAATAATATCCTTGGCATCATTTCCTAGATTATCAGCACCTTCATTAAAATTGGTTCAAAACCCATCGAATTACTAGATTCAAGGGGCAAACTCGATTGTCTATTTTTCACCCTAACTAAGAGCTAATTCGTTTTAATTTAAGTCAACTTACTTTATTTTGCTTTTACATATTTTTTCTCTAAAATCAAATTTATTTGAAATTCAATATTCTATAGATGTAATAATGCATTTGAAAGTAAATTTTCATCATGTTGTTAATTTTTATGAATTTTTCTTTTTTAATGCCTTAAACTAGAAAAATTCATAAAAGTTTAGTAAGATTACAAAAATTAGATTTTTAATAGATTATTGCAGCTATATAACATTAGATTTTAATTAAAATTATTTCTAGATAAAAAATATATATAAATAAAAATAAGTCATTTTAAAGTTAATTAACTTAAGTTGAAATGATTTGGTCCGAAATTCTCAGTAAAATTTTGGAAAAGAAGCCAACATGAGGGCCTAAGTTTTTTTGGATTCCGAAACCTTGTAGGCCCAACATCTCTACTAAACCCATCAGAGGGCCAAACCCTCTAAACCTAATGCTTTGTTGCCATCTTCGCCAGACCCGCATCTACTACCGATGGACTACGCCTCCTGGAGGCAATAACCATGATTCCTAGCTCCAATCTACAACACGGACAAGTTACCAGCGTCATGGTGCCTTTTCCCGATGAATTTAACCCACCATTCTTGAACTCCTTTGAATCTGTCCAACCACGATTCTTCTTAGCTAGATTGGCCATGACGCACCTGAGATTCCTTTAACCATCTGCACAACTGCCTTCAAGAAAGATAACTTCTGTTCTCCAGGCACCTCTTGTAATCGCTAATTTTAGGAAATGGCCCGTTGTATTTATTCATAACTTGAATTCCAGTGTCCCCTTCCAAATTTCAAGTCACCGCCACCAAGGATTAATTCCCTTTCCAAACTGGAATTCATCCCAAATTTCAAGCCACCACTTGATTTCCATATCATGCAAAGGACCTGATGCTCTAATGCATTTCCCAATCTCAGTTATCCACAGCACTTCACTTCTCCCTTTGCTTCATGACAAACACCAAGAATTTTGCTTCTACTTAATATCCAAATGATGGGCACAACCCATAATGGAACACGATCCCTGATCCAAACTAAGACCATACATTGAGGACACGATTTGCTAAGTGGCCAGAGAACCACCTCAACGCTAGCACTGACCAGAAGAAGATAAACCACCAGAGAAATCAGCAGAGTTGAGATTTGAAATTTTCTCGCTACTCTTTCTAGTTTGCTTGGGGCCTTACTTGCTATTAATATCTACAATTAGTATAGTATTATCTAAAATGTTAATGATAATAACAAAAACTAATATATATGATTGATTGACCAAAATCATTTTGTTACTTGAAACTCTCTGTGTTTGAGGTATCTGGATTTGGTATGAAGTTTAAGAAAAGAGCAAAGTTAAGGAAATATAGATATAACAATATTATGAGCAGGAGAAACTTTATATCATGGGACCACTATTACTTAACACCTATGCATGGAGTCCATCTAGAGTAGCATGGATTAAAGGAGATAAAAAATGGCAGAGTTGACCATTAGTGTGCCTGACAACATCTAGAGAGCCTGAGAGCAATTTGTTTAAGTTGTTGCTGAGGTGATGTGTTGGCAAGATCCAAATGATAAACTAGCATGGATTGCCCTTAATTCAACTTCCATAGTAGAATAACAATGTGGAATAAAGATGCCCTTTCGCTACTGAGGTGGACCATCCATACCCAGCCAAACTCACGTTGCTGCACGTTAGCCTGTAGAACTTCACCAAGCTCCATCAGTAATGAAAATGATTGATGTCACATTAGATAATTGGTTCTTGAAATGTCTCCTGGTCTGACACAAAGTTGGTGGAGGATTGGAAAAGAAGTAGGAGAACTTTTGCTGGAAATCTCTGGCAAAGGAAACTTAAAAGAACAACTCATCTTCTTTTACCATCAAAGAAGGCACATGAAAAGGACTATTCCAAAAATTGCACTCATTCCTCCCAATATAGATAACGCAAAGATTGGAAACAACAAATCATAGCCAATCTAGAGGGAATCTTTTATGGTGGGACAGTAAGGTAGCAATCCATGATTTAAAGGATTCAAGATACTTTAAGGATGGTGGGGAGGAACATAAATTAGCCCATAACTAATGGGAACCCAGATACTCCCTGGTGTACATAGGGATCTTGAACGCCTGAGTTTTGCATCAAGGTCTTCAGACGTAAGTATTCTGGTTAGGTACAACCTTGAAAGACACCAAAAAATGGGGGAAGGGCGTCTGTAAAGTGTTTTCCAAGGAAGACTCTTCAATGCCCAAGTAAGGAAGTAATATAGCTGGGAGTATGAAAAAAGCTCAACCGGACACTCTTGTGTATGTACCTAGAGATGGCACTTTTTATACGTGTTTTAAAGGGTCAAGTTCCCAGTTTTGTCATTCATGTATTCGGCTAAATCGGAGAACAAGGGTCAATTTCATCCCAACTGTCTCAGACGCCAGCTATCCTAACACAGGCCTGAGTGAGCACCTTGCATGCACTTAGGAGTGCTTTCCTGACGGCATTCATCAGTATTCGGAATCACTTCAGTTCACTGGTACTGTGGTATCTAACATGCCCTTCGATCAAAATGGGTTAGTGGCACCTCGGCACTTCTGGACTCCTCTATGCCCAACATGCCTTAGAATTTCTGAAGTGCCATGACTAAACTTCTTCAGGCTCAGGGTTGAATCCTCAAGGGAATTTCAAGGCCTCTGGCCTTCGCCCATCACATGCCATCCTCCAATTTGCCTATGGATGCATAGCTCCATTAGTTGTACACTCCCTCGATGTCATTGGCCTTGATGCTTCCCTTTTTTTCTGACGTGTCACTTAGGTTTCCCTAAAGTGAAGGTTACTCCTACTAGAATTACATTACGTTGCTTTGTTTAGAGTTGCCAGTTACATCTTTTCAACTGGTGCAAATGACGTCGACTCATGAGTTGGCAGCTTTATGTCCCTTCATGAATCATTACCTCGATTCTGGGTTTGATGGCACATGTGACGTTCAGTGATTGGTTATGTCTGCAATGCATGCTTGTAGTGAGCAGAAAGGCATTTTCACCTTTTCACATTTTCCATTCAATGTGACACTTGTTTGTACTTCTTCGGGGCTATATATAGTCCCTCCCTCTACTCGAAGACTCACTTCCCATTTTCTGTTCTCGCTTGCATTTCTCTGCTTTTAAGTTTATGAAGTTTTCTAACAAGTTTTCAATGAATTTTTCCTGTCCTACTTCCTTTCTCAGGTGGGCGTTGTTCTTATTCCCATCATTCTCCCTTTATCCTTCTATTCCTTCACTAAAGTAGATCAATGGCTGAAGCAACCATCACATCTAGGGGCAGTTGGGAATCTTTGGACACTCAGCCGAGCTGTGATACGCCAGAGAAGGTTATGAAATGGAGGGCAAAGTATTTTATTCCAATTGAGGTTGTTGTTCGGGTTTCGAACAATGGGGAGATGAGCTATTAGCCACGCAAGGGCAACAACACTCATTTCAAGACTCAGCTGATGGTTAGGCTCCAATATCCTTCCCATCCCGTGGTGAATGACTTCTACAGATTTCACTAGATCATGGTCAACCAACTTGCCCCTGTTACCCACTCCAAGGTAGTCCAATTATAGTACCAAATTTGTGCATTTAGACTTCTAGGATTGGTAATGTTCTGTAGGCCATTAGAACACTACCCTTAGTATGCATACCCAAGTGACCCTCTTGGCACTATGTAAATACATGCTTATTGGTCCAACCATCACACACATATTCATATTTCATACACACATATTCATATTTCATGCACACTAAGGTACCAAAGAAGGAAAACACAAGCCTTAATTTCGCCTACCACACATTAGGCAATCTTGTCAAGTTCTAGTGACCAGCCACTACACCTGTAACTTCCTCTAATAAATTGTATCATTCTAGCCATGTATCCCCTATTTTATTTGCTCCATTATGAAGTAGATACTTAGAGCAAACCAAGGAATTTTGTTTTACATCAATAGCCCACCTATGGACCAAGTTATGGATTTTTTAAGTTGGTTACAAAATTCTGGCCAAATGAATAGTAACATAGCCAACTTTGCAGTGTCATGACTTTGGCTAAAGGGATCCAAATTTAGAAATTCCTAATCCCAGTTCAACCTACGGATGTGCTCTAGATGTGGTCCAAATTTTATAGCAAGATTCATTCTACGCAGGGAGATACAGCGTTTTGAGTGCATAGTCAAAATTTTGGTCATGTCATTCACAAGGGATAAGCCCTCCAAGGCTATCCCATACATATCCAATACACATAGGAATTACATGCCGTTGAATCTAACAAATTTATGTGGCCAAAACAGAATTTACAAGTAAGCAGCTTATCATTCACACATAGGCAGCTTTGCACCACATCACATAAATAGCCAAAACATTACTCAAATGTTCACATACTTGTCTCATTTTACATACACCACATGTACATGCATACATGCAATGCATAATGCTCTTAACTTAGCTAAATACATGCCCTAAGTTATAGGAGTGCCTGAGACACAATAGACTCCAGAACAGGATATTGGACAACTGCTGCATAACACAATAAGCACCACCATTAAAAATAACAAATGTGGTCCTAAAGTCACCAAACTTCCCAGATCACAACTAGACATATGGAAGCTTAAGTACCTGAAAATTCAAGCAAAACTTAAACCACAAAGGTTAGTTTGAAGGTGATCTTTCAGTTGGACCTAAAATGACAGAATTTGGGGTTTGGTTTCATTGAGAAACTTAGTAAGGGAAACACTTGGTTTCTTAAGGAAATGAGACCCTTATTAAAACCTGCATCCAAATACACTAAAACACAAAACCACAATGCATATATACAAGATATAGCAACCAAGTGCAGCAGCCATTCACAATCAACAAACACATGAAATGTAGCAGCAATGATAACCGTAGATTAGTCCATAAAACATGTAATAAACATAAATAAATCACTATGGCATCCCTCCTCAAGCTAATTCTTGGTCTTAGGAGGATTGTAACACTAGTTAGTACTAACTTTGGGCAATAGCAATGCTCATTTCACTGCCATCTTTTTGCAGTTCACACTAGGTCACAAAACCTTCAATACTAAGCTTGGCTCATCAAGCTCATGGCTCTTTTCCAAGCTTAGCCCTACCTCCATGGTTGCTTGAAAATAAAAAAAACAACTCATGGGAGTAGGAGAACCCTTACCAAATTAGGTAGGCTAAATTTGAAGCTTGATCTTTGAAGTACTCAAGCAATAGCTTTAGTTTTCTTCCAATTGCTTCCTTCTACCTTCAATTTCAATCTTAGAGGTATGGCGGCTATGGAGGAGCTATGGAAGAAGTTTGGAGGAGGGTGGTGGCTATGTGGGTCGAATATGGATTGAGAAAATTCAAGTTAGGTTTTTAACTTAGCTTTAGGGTACTAAACACCCTTATTAGCCTTAATCATGCTTTACGTCATTTTCTTTGCCCGTAAGCATGGTTTCTTTGTCTTAAACTTATTGGTACACATGTGCCCAACATTTTTTAGCCTTTTACAGGCCATAGTCACCCTACCCTAAGTGGAAAAACTCCAAATTGCTCCATTTGACTTAAGTCAAAAGCTTGAACACCTTAAGGTTTACACTAAGACATTTAGGTCCTTAATGCCATTAGTATTTCCTTTGTCCAAACCTATCTTCCATAAGCAATTTGGTCCTCCAATAGCACTTTCATACCATTCATATCCTTTTCATAACTCTCCGAAGCTCTTTCTTAAGAGTTTTTCAATTGAGTACCTGAATTTTCAAAACCTTACAAAAAAGTCCATAGGTTGCTTGACAAACAGGCAATCCTTAATGCTTTTCTTGGGCGACAAGTTAGCAACTTGGAACACTTTTAAGGAGGTGTTCATTATACCTTTTACCTCTCACACTTGAATCATTATGAAAAGAATTACACAATATAATGGTTTTTAGCCATTATCTCACACTTATAAATCTCCCATTTTTGTGAGGTGGTAACACCCCCTAACGCCTGTGTTCACTTCAATGCATATCTATGCATGAGTAGCGTGTTTGGGCTGAAGCTGCATTTCCTCATTTTTTGTAGTACTATAAGTAGCTTATTTCATAAAGAGGTCTTTCTACTACATGCTCCCATGAAGTTTTTGGAGCAAGAAATACTCTTTCGTGTTCAACACTTAGGATGGCTGGTGCAACTGGTAGAAAAAATATTTTTTCATTTTTGTGCCAAAGTCTTGGGGGATATCGAGCAGGTGGTCTATAGGGAATCCATAGTGGACGTGGATGACCCTTTAGTGCTTCTGGCCAAGAAGTTAAAGAAGTGCTTTCTTGATCTTGATGCTTGGATACATGCAGTGGAAGACCAGGGAAAGCTAGATGAAGGAGCTGATCCTTTGTGTTTCCCATTAAGTGGCACTTAATGTCGGCGAAGGTTTTGTGTACCCTTCACGTTTACCTCCTTCATTCAGTAAAATCCAAGTCCACTGACCCTTCTCTGCCCTCTGCTTCAGACAATCCCCCCGAGGCCCCAGTTTTAGTTCAACTACTTCGAGGGGGTCTTTGTTATTCTCCTTTTGTTTCTCATAAGTCTTTTTCTAATTCTACTTCTTCTTTTTTTCATTGACTCACATTGAAACCTTCTTTTTGATAAAAATTGGTGAAGATTTAAATGCCCAATTCTATTGAAAGGCCTCAATTATCAGGGCTCAATAGAAACATGGCAAAAAAGCTGCAAAGAGGAAGCGTAGAAGGAAGGCCTTTGGCTGCCTTTCCCCAAATAAAGTTCTCAGTGGATCTTCATTGTGGCACCCCTAAGCTGCCTGTGGCTATGTTACCACCTCCAAAAATGGGAAAATTACAGTACTATAAGTAGCTTATTTCATAAAGGGGTCTTTCTACTACATGCTCCCATGAAGTTTTTGGAGCAAGAAATACTCTTTCGTGTTCAACACTTAGGATGGCTGGTGCAACTGGTAGAAAAAGTACTTTTTCATTTCTGCCCCAAAGTCTTGGGGGATATCGAGCAAGTGGTCTATAGGGAATCCAGAGTGGACGTGGATGACCCTTTAGTGCTTCTGGCCAAGAAGTTAAAGAAGTGCTTTCTTGATCTTGATGCTTGGATACAGGCAGTGGAAGACCAGGGAAACCTAGATGAAGGAGCTGATCCTTTGTGTTTCCCATTAAGTGGCACTTAATGTCGGAGAAGGTTTTGCGTACCCTTCACGTTTACCTCCTTCATTCAGTAAAATCCAAGTCCACTGACCCTTCTCTGCCCTCTGCTTCAGACAATCCCCCTGAGGCCCCAGTTTTAGTTCAACTACTTCAAGGGGATCTTTGTTATTCTCCTTTTGTTTCTCATAAGTCTTTTTCTAATTCTACTTCTTCTTTTTTTCATTAACTCACATTGAAACCTTCTTTTTGATAGAAATTGGTGAAGATTTAAATGCCCAATTCTATCGAAAGGCCTCAATTATCAGGGCTCAATAGAAACATGGCAAAAAAGCTACAAAGAGGAATCGTAGAAGGAAGGCCTTTGGCTGCCTTTCCCCAAATAAGGTTCTCAGTGGATCTTCATTGTGGCACCCCTAGGCTGCCTGTGGCTATGTTACCACCTCCAAAAATGGGAAAATTATAGTACAAAGGTATAATGGTTATAAACCATTATAAAGCATAATTTTCACCATATAGAATGAAATGCGAGGGGTAATGAGTATAATCTACACATCACTAAAAGATTCACATAATGGTTACTTGGCCCTTGAGGAAGCCCTAAAGGATGACTTGTTTTACAAGTAACCTATGGACTTTATTGTAAGATTTTGAAACTTGGGTACTTAATTGTACTACTTTAAAAGAGGTCTAAATGGTATGAAAACATTTTTTGGGGCTACATTGCATAAAGGAAGCAAACGCTAGTTGTCTAAGAACATAGAACAATTTGGTGTATTAGTGTCCATAAAATAAATAAAGCATGGGATGATCTTCGAGAAGGTCAAATAGGATCATTTTTATGATTTCCCAACCCTTCCATGACTGGTTTATATAATACAAAATGTTGGCTAAAGATTAGCCAAAAGTCTTTACTTAAGTTATACTTATAACAACCTAAGTGAGAGTTGAGGTTAAGCTAATCAAGTCTAGAAAATATCTAGACTTTCTTGCCTTTCCTTGGCTATTTCGGCCATCATCAGCTGTAGCCTCCTTGCTTTATAAGCTTCCATAGTCACCATAGCTCAAGCTCCCAAGACATCACGAAGGAAGGCAAACAGATGCAACATGAAAGAGAAAAACCTTAGTTTTTAAGTTTATTGTGCATCTCTTGGAAATTTTGACCTTCACAACTTACGTAAGGGTTTTATCTTCATGTTTCATGATTTTTTTACTATCCTAAGATGATGATCAAGCATCCATGAAGCTAAGACCATGCTTGGAAGAGAGCAAAAAACTTAATGAACTAAGTATGGCTTAAGGAACCAAGTTTGGGTTAAGGAGGAGTGCATGAACAAGGTTTCAGCCTTACTATTTTTTATGTGATAAGATGGCAGTGTTTACTTGGTTTTTAGAGCCCAGGTTAGTACTAACTAAGACCAATTAAGCTCCTAAGACCAAGCTTTAGCTTAAGGAAGGCTGCCATAATGATTTCATAATGTTTCCTTAATTGTTTATGAACTAACCCTAACGATGTGCTGCTGGCAACATTTGACTTGATTATGTTCTATTTGTTTATGCATTTGGGTGGATATATTTGTGTATATGTGTTGTGTTTTTGTGTGTTAGTGTCTTTCTATTTGTTACCACTTCACAGAAAAGGAAGAATTACAAAGTGTGGCACAATGGTTAAAAACCATTATATTATGTAATTGTCACCATAGTGATTGAAGTGTGAGGGGTAAAGGGCATGATCAATAGCTCCTTAAAAGTGTTCTAAGCTAGTAACTGGCCCCAAAGAAAAGTCTTAAGGATTGCTTGTTTGTCAAGCAACCGATGGACTTTTTTTGTAAGGTTTTGGAAATTCGGGTTCTCAATTGCAAAACTCTCAAGAAAGTGATTTGGAGAGTTATGGGAAGGATATGAATGGTATGAAAGTGCTATTAGAGTATAAAATTGCTTACGGAAGACAAGTTTGGACAAAGAAAACATAAAAGGCATTAAGGACTAAATTGTCCTAGTGTAAGCCATAAGATGTTTAAGCTTTTGACTTGAGTCAAATGGAAACAATTTGGAGTTCTCCCATATCAGTAAGGTCATCCATGGCAAAGGGAAAAGGAGTCAAATGTGGGCCATGAGTTTAAGGCAAAGAAACCATGGTTTAGAAGTAACAAAAATGACATAAAGCTTAATTAAGGCTATTATTGGTGTTTAGTGCACCAAAGCTTGGTTAAGCCTATTAAAGTAGCCAATTTCTTCTTTGCTTCTCCCATACTCAACCTACACCAACCACCTTTACCTCCAAGCTTGAAGCTAGAAGTAGTTGAAAGTAAGAAAGGGCAATTGGAAGTGATTTTGTGGTAAGACTTGAGTGCACATAGGATCAAGCTCCAATTTTGACATACACTCAAGGTAAGAAGTTCTCTTGCCCTCATGGACTATTTACTATATTATTTAAACATCCATGGAGCTACTGCTAAGTTTGGAAGAGAGCCAAGTGCTTGATGAACCAACCTTGGTGAGGGGAGTGCACTTAGTGAAGGTTTTGTGACATAGTGTGAAGTGCACAGTCATGGTAGCAAAAATTGGGGTTTCTAGAGCCCAAATTTAGTCCTAATAAGTATTAAAACTCTCACAAGACCAAGCTTATGCTTAAGGAGGGCTAGCATAGTGATTTACATTTGTTTATTGCTTGTTTTATGGACTAACCAAAACATATTGTTGCTACCACATACATATGGTTGTTCTTTGTGTTTGCCTGCTGCATTTGGATGCTCTATATTGGATATTTGCATTGTATTTTCATGCTTTTTAGTGTCTCTAGATGTAGGTGATGCCAAGGTTTACATTACCTTATGAGTATAAGTGTTCTCCTTACTAAGTTTCACAATGAAACATATTACCCTCAAATATACCCATTTTAGTTCCAGCGAAAAAATCACATTGAAATTGAAATTTTTAGGTTGAATTTCAATATGAAATTTTAGGTACTTGAAATTCCATGTATCTAGTTGTGATCTAGAGTGTTTGGTGATTTTAGGAGCACATTTGTTATTTTTAGTGATGGTGCTTACTGTAATATGCAGCAGCTATCCAGCATCCTATTTTTGGAGTGCATTGTGTGTAAAGTTCTCCTGTAACGTGGGTGCATGTTTTAGTAGAGTTAAGGCCATCATGTAGTGCATGGATGCATGTACATGTAAGATATGTAAATTTGAAACAAGTATGTGAACATTGGAGGACTATTTTGCTATGTATCTGAATGTGGTCCATAAGCTGCCTAAGTGTGAATGATAGGCCGCTTGTTTTGTAAATTTTTTTTTGGCTACATAAAGTTGTTAGATGCAAGAGCATGTAACTTCTATGTGTATTGAACATGTATGGGATATCCTTGGAGAGATGACCCCTTGTGAATGAAGTGTTTGCATGCTTATGAAATTTCATATGGGCAAAAGGGTAATAAAAGTGACCAAAATTTTGACTTTGTCCTCAAAGTTCTATGTCTCCTTGTGTAGAATAAATCTTGGTATGAAATTCTGACCAAACCTAGAGCACATCTAGGGGTTTAACTAGGATTTAGAATTTCTACATTTGAATCCCTGTAGTCAAAGTTATGACATTGCAAATTTGGCTAAGTTACTGTTTATTTGGTCAAAATTTTGTAACCAACTTAAAAAATCTATAACTTGGCCCATATGCGGGCTTTTGATGTAAAACCAAATTCCTTGGTTTGTTTATATCTCTACTTGGTAATGGAGGAAATAAAATGGGGGTACTTGGCTAGATTAATACATTTTTTTGGACGAAGTTTTAGGTGCAGTGGCTGGTTACTTAAACTTAACAAGATTGCCTAATGTGTGGTAGCCAAGGTTAAGACCTGTGCTAGAGTTTTCCTTTCTTGCTGCCATGGTGTGCATAAAATGTGAATATGTATGTAATGGTTAGATCAATATGAATTCATTCACATAGTGCCCAAGAGTGTCACTTGGGTATTCACACTAAGGGTGTTGTTCTGATGGCTTACAGAACATACCAACCCTAGGAGTTTTAAATGCACAATTTTGAGAACATAATTGGACTACCCCGAAGTGGGTAACAGATGTTGGTATTAGAGCATGGTCAAAGCATTGTTTATTCATGTACATATAGTTGCATTTGCATGCTAGCTACATACATGAACTTAGTTTGGTTAACTGCTAGTGTCAAGTAGCATTAAATTACCTATGATCTTTATTTGTGCTCTATGATGAATCATGAACAGGAAGTAAATATGGTTGCCACAAGGAGAGGGGAACCACCCCTAAGTCATCCTACTAAACCCAGTCAACAAATAAATGGATAGGAAAGGGGAATCAGGGCCAACAGGGGCATCAAACCCTGAAGTGCCTCAGGTTTTGTTAGAGCTTCAGAGAAACTTAGCTCTAATCAATGAAAACCTAGTAAGACTGATTCAAGCACAACATCAGGGAGTCCAAGTAACACCAGCTGAAGCAGTTCAGAGTCAACAGCGGCAACCCGAAGTGGAGGGTAGGAACACATCTGAACATGTTCCTTTTGGAAGATTGGGAAACTGAAATGATGAAGTTGATGATGTGGAAGATGAAGGTAGGAGAAATCCTAGAGGAAGAAGAGTGGGATTTAAGATTGGTCTGGTGTCCAGGGCCACTCTCTTAGTCTGTGACCATTCTTCCACTAGGAATGATATTGAGGAAGATCATTAGAAAAGAGGCAGGAAAAGGCATAGAAACCATCACCATGCTGAGGAGTCTCACAGTTCCAAGAGACGGAGGGTATAGGATTTAGAGGGCCTAGACAAGGTCAGACGGTTGGAGAGGTTTCGAGGACTATGGCCTCTAGAGTGTGATTGAAGAGTAAGACCAAAAAAAGCTGAGGGGTTGTTAGTTTCATAGAAAAGATGTTTGAGATGATGCCACTTAGCTCCACTAAGAAGGTTTCACTAGCTACTTACAATTTGGTAGGTAGTGCAAAAATGTGGTGGAGAAACACCAGAGATACATATGCTGTCCAGAAGGGCAAAAGGCCAGGAAGAGATGTAAAAATGAGCTGGCCAAAGTTCACTCAGCTTTTTCAAGTGCATTATATTAGTGATGCTATCAAAGACATTAAGCAAACTGAGTTTGATGCTATAAGGTAAGACAACTTGAGTGTCCTAAGGTATGAGCACAAATTCAATTACTTAGTGAGATATGCTCCTTAGTATCATGGACTGGAGGAGTTAAAACTAAAGAGTTTTGTTAGAGGCCTAAAATCAGACATCAAAAAGGCTGTAAGGCCATTTGGGCTAATGACCTATTATCAAGCAGTGTAGAGGTCCCTATTATTAGAGCAAGAGAAGAATGAGACCAGGTACTTTCCTGGTGGACCAGGCGAAAGTAGTCAGATAGGAAACAAGCATAAGAACCTTGTCATGGGTGGAATTTTCTTATAACAATAGTTATGAAAGCACCATTGGCATGGTACCGTATGAAGCATTATATGGAAAAAGGTGCATGACACCCCACTGTTGGGTGGAAGCCTCAGATAGGCTAGAGTTTGCTCCCAAAATCATTGAGGAGACTACCACCAAGATCAAGAAGATTGAAGAGGGATTAAAGTGGCCAGCGAAAGAACCACAGCCTAAGTGAATAAGAGAATGAGAGACTTATAGTTTGCGGTTGGTGACAATGTTTGGCTAAAAGTTGCACCAACCAAAAGCACTGTCAAATTTGGCAGAAAAACCAAGTTAGATCCAAGATATATAGGTCCTTATGAGATCTTGGACAAAGTTGGCAATGTAGCATATAGGTTAGCTCTACCGCCAAGCATGTCAAGTGTTCATAATGTTTTTCACATCAGTATGCTTAAGAAGTGTCTCTTGGACACAAAGCATGCTATTGTAGTGGAAGACATACAATTAGAACCTAACTTGGCTTATGAAAAGAAACCTATAGCTATCTTAGCCAAGAATACTAGAAGGATAAGAAACAAGTTCATTCCCATGGTTAAAGTTCAGTGGTCACACCACTCTGAAAGAGAAGCAACCTAGGAAACCAAGAAAGACCTTACGGAAAGGTATCCTATAGAATACCCAAAGCTAAAGGCAAGTTTGGATGACCAAAATTTTTTAAGAAAAAGACGAGTGTTACCACCTTACATAAATGGGAGAATTACAAAGTATGGCATAATGGTCCAAAACCATTATATTTTGTAATTCTCACCATACTAATTGAAGTGTTAGGGCTAAAAGGCATGATCAATAGCTCCTTAAAAGTGTTCTAATTTGGTAGCTTTGCCATCAAGAAAAGCCTTAAGGACTGCTTGTTTGTCAACAAACCAATGGATTTTTTTTGTAAGGTTTTGGAGAATTCAGGTACTCAATTGCAAAAATCTTAAGAAAGAGCTTTGGAGAGTTGTGGGAAGGGTATGAATGGTATGAAAGTACTATTGGAGGATCAAATTGCTTATGCAAGACAAGTTTGGACAAATAAAACAAAAAAGGCATTAAGGACTAAAGTGTCCTAGTGTAAGCCATAAGATGTTCAAGCTTTTGACTTGAGTCAAATGAAAGCAATTTGGAGTTCTCCCATACTAGTAAGGTAGGCCATGGCAAGGGGAAAAGGAGTCAAATGTAAACCATTAGTTTAAGGTGAAGAAACCATGGTTTACAAGTAAGGAAATTGACATAAAGCTTAATCAAGGCTATTAAGGGTGTTCAGTGCACCAAAGCTTGGTTAAGCCTCTTAAAGTAGCCAATTTCTTTTTTGCTCCTCCCATATTTGACCCACACTAGCTACCTTCACCTCTGTAGCTCCTCCATAGCCACCATACCTCCAAGCTTAAACCTAGAAGCAATTAAAAGCAAGAAAGGACAATTGGAAGCTATTTGGTGCTAAACCTTGAGTGCACCTAGGATCAAGCTCCAATTTTGGCATACAGTCAAGGTAAAGAGTTCTCTTGTACTCATGGACTATTTACTATGTTATTCAAACATCCATGGAGCTAGAGCTAAGTTTGGAAGAGCGCTGAGTGCTTGATGAGCCAAGCTTAGTGAGTGGAGTGCCCTAAATGAAGGTTTTGTGACCTAATGAGAAGTGCATAGTGATGGGAGTGAAAATTAGGGTTTCGAGAGCCCAAGGTCTGTACTAACTAGTGTTAAAACTCTCCTAAGA
Source organism: Aquilaria sinensis (assembly GCA_005392925.1). Taxonomy (NCBI): domain Eukaryota; kingdom Viridiplantae; phylum Streptophyta; class Magnoliopsida; order Malvales; family Thymelaeaceae; genus Aquilaria; species Aquilaria sinensis. The sequence continues at coordinate 229,813 of SMDT01003228.1, read as the reverse complement.
CTAAGCTTATGCTTGAGGAGGCCTGCCATAGTGATTTGCATATGTTTATTGCTTGTTTTATGGACTAACAAATGCATATTATTGCTGCCGTAAACATATGGTTGTTCTTTATGTTTGGCTCCTGCATTTGGATGCTCTATATTGGATATTTGCACTGTGTTTTCTTGTGTTTTAGTACCTTTGGATGCAGGTGATACCAAGGGTTACATTACCTTATGAGTATAAATGTTCTCCTTACTAAGTTTCACAATGAAACTTACTCCCATCAAATCTGCCCTTTTCAGTCCAGCAAAAACATCACATTCAAACTGACCTTTTTAGCTTGAATTTTGATCTAAAATTTTAGGTACTTGAACTACCATGTATTTAGTTATGCTCTGCAGTGTTTGGTGATTTTAGGAGCACATTTGTTAGTTTTAGTGATGGTGCTTACTGTCCTATGCAGTAGTTGTCCAGCAACCTGTTTTTGGAGTGCATTGTGTGTAAAGCTCTCCTGCAACTTAGGTGTGTGTTTTAGCTAAGTTAAGCCCATTATGTAGTGCATGGATGCATGTACATGTGATGCATGTAAAGTTGTAACAAGTATGTGAATGTTTGAGGACTCTTTTGCTATGTATGTGAACGTGGTCCACAAAGCTGCCTAAGTGTGAATGTTGGGCTTTTTGTTTGTAAATTCTATTTTGGCAACATAAAATTGCTAGATGAAAGAGCATGCAATTCCTATGTGTATTGGACATGTATAGGATAGCCTTGGAGGGCTTACCCCTTGTGAATGAAGTGTTTGCACACTTATGAAATTTCATATGGGCAAAATGGTCATAAAATTCTATATCTCCTTATGTTTGCACACTTATGAAATTTCGTATGTGACCAGAATTTTGACTTTGCACTCAGAGTTCTATATCTCCCTGTGTAGAATGAATATTGGTATGAAATTTTTACCACACCTAGAACACATCTAGAGGTTTAACTAGTCTTTACAATTTCTGCATTTGGAGTAATGTAGCCAAAGTTATAAAGTTGCAAAGTTGGATGAGTTACTGTTCACTTGGTTAGAATTTTGTAACCAACTTAAAAAAATCTATAACTTCATCCATAGGTGGGCTATTTATGTAAAACCAAAATCCTTGGTTTGTTTTAAGTCGCTACTTAATAATGAAGGAAAGAAAGCAAGGGGTACATGACTAGATTAATATAGTTTTTTGGAGGAAGTTTTAGGTGTAGCAGCTGGTTACTTAAACTTAACAAAATTGCCTAATATATGTTAGCCAAGATTAAGACTTGTGCTAGTGTTTTCCTTTATGCTGCCATGGTATTTATAAAATGTGAGTATGTGTGAAATGGTTGGACCAATATGCTTGCATTTGCGTAGTGCCCAAGAGGGCCATTTGGGTATGCACACTAAGGGTATTGTTTCGATGGCCTATAGAACATACCAACCCTTGGATTTTAAATGCATAACTTTGGTACCATAACTAGACTACCCCAAAGTGGGTAAGAGTATTTCAGGTATATGGCTGGAATTGAAGATTTTAATGATAAGCCCTTACTAAGTTCTTCAAAGGTACTTACCCCCCTTTTTGTCCATTTCAGGAGCACTTGAAAGAGATCTTTGAAACTAATAGCTAGGATTAAATTTCTCTATGAAATTTTACGTACACTAACTTAAGTATATTTAGTTTAGAACTAGAATTTTTCATGATTTTTGGAGTATATTAGCTATTTTTAGTAATGGTACTTTCTGCCTTACCCAACAATTGATCCTTTCAAGTTTCTGGAGTGCTTAGTGCTTTTGAAGTTCTCCAAGAGGCTTAGTGTACATATTAGCTAAGTTATTTGTATGTATGTAGTTTATGATTGTATGAAAATAAATTGGCTATGTTGTACTTGTAGTGTGAGAAGGATACATAGATCAATGGAGTGTAGTTTGAAGCATATGTACAGTGCTGTCCATATGGTGTTTATGGGCTGTTTTGATGGAATTTTTGTTAATGATGCTTAGAAGGATTCTAAATTCATTGGAATGGTATCTCCATGTGTATAAGACATGTATGGACACTACCAAGTGGGTTTTACACCTAGAAATGAAGTGTATGAATATTATGAGATTTTGTATGGGCATAATCGTCAATAGTGGCTAAAATTTGACACCATGTACTCCAGGTGTCATGCCTTTTTGTATCTAGTGAATGTAGCTATGATATTTTCACCATACTTAGAAAACAATATAATGAATAATTTGGATTTTGAATCACTAGATTTGGTGCTATGTATCCAAAGTTATAGCCGATCAAAATTGGCTGATGTTGCTGGGTATGGTACTTATGGTTAGTTTTACCTGATTGAGTGTCAAATCCATAATGGCAATTCTAAATGGATTTAATGTATCAATCCTATTTCCCTATGAAGGTTTAAGAATATTAAAGGGTTTAAAATGTATGGGGCATAAAAAGACACAAGTAGAATTTGAGTTGGACACAGTGTAAAAATTTAGACACATAAAAAATTTGGACACATAAAGTAGACACCAGTGGCACTAAGTGTGCATATGATTGTACATGCACTTGGGGATTTTACTCAAATTCCATATTGGTCGGGAATAAAGAATTTGATTGTTATTGTTACTTCCAAATGAAATTGTATGTGAATATGTGTGTGATGGTTGGACCAATGTACACATCTTTGCATAATGACCAAGAGGGCCACTTGGGTAAATATAGTGTGCATGTTCTATTTGGCTTATAAGAAATGGACTGCTTGGGACTTCAGCTCACTAAAAATGATCAAGATATTTAAGTACTCAAAGTGGTAACAAGAAGTTGGTATCAAAGCATGGTTTGAATTGGAGTTGCATATGGTTGTATCATGCATGCACAAGGTTACATACATAGAACTTAGTTGGGTTAGTTGCCAGTGTCAAGTACCTAATATATTATGCTAGTGTCAAGTAGCCATAAGGAGAGGAGATTAGGGACCCCTAAGGGCTCATACTGAGTAAAGGCAAGCCAACAGAAATGGAATTAGTGTACAAGAGTAGCCAAGCATTTAGGGAGTAGAAAACTCAGCACCAGAAATGCACGTACCACAGGTGTAGGTTGAACTACAAAGAAATCTGATGTGGGTAAATTAAAACTTAGTAAGGCTATGACAAGCTCAACAACAAGGAGTCCAAGTAGCTTGAGCATTACCATAGAAGCAGAACCAAGAAGGTGTTAGGAACAACCCAATGAATGTTCCTCCCAAAAGCAATGAGGATAAAGAATTTGAAGAAGATGAGGATAGAAGACATCCTAGAAGCAGAAGAATCAGGTCTTACATTGGCCAAGTGTTAAAGGCCATTCACCTAGAAGCTGGGAACCTTAGTTAAATGAGAGAAAGAAGGAGACCCAGAGGGTGCCAGGAGTCTAAAGGATCACACAGGTCTAGGAGGCACAGAGCTAAAAGATCTTGAGGGCTCTAATGATGTTAGATTGTTAGAGAGGTTTTAAGGCCTAAGACCTCTAAAATTTGTTACCAGAGTTGGACCAGAGAAAGCTGAGGAGTGGCTAAAATTCATAGATAAGATGTTCAAGAGGAGGCATTTGAGCTCCACAAAGAAAATATCTTTGGCTATCTATAATCTTATAGGTAGTGTTGAAATGTTCTGGAGAAGTGTTAGATATAGATGTGCTGCCTAGAAAGGCAAGAGAGCGGATCATGAGCTAGAGATGATATGTCCTAAATTTACAAGGATGTTCCAATACCAGCATATAAGTGATGCCATCAAAGACCTAAAACAGGCTGAGTTTGATGCACTAAAACAACACAACCTCATTTTTCTGGAATACGAACACAAGTTCAACTAACTTGTGAGGTATACACCACAATACCACGGGTTGGAAGATCTTAAATCAAAGAGGTTTGTCAGAGGTCTAAGAGCAGATATCAGGAGAGTTGTTAGCCCTTTCAATGCCATTACCTATCATGATGCTATTCAGAAGGCTTTACTAATGGAACAAGAAGAGTATGGAAGTAAATGGTTTCCCAGTGGACCAAGAGAGACCAGCTAGGCTGGCAGATTACAGAAGCCAATGAAAGGTAAGGAAACTACCAAGGTTGGAAAACCTAGTATACATGGCAAGGCAAAAGCAAGTTTGTTGGCCCAAGGTGTCCTTGATGCAAGAAATTCCATGGCAAGTAGCGATGTTACTTTGAGACATAAGTATGTTTCAGACGTGGTTCTTTGGATCACTGGATCAAAGACTGCCCTTTGGTCCAAAGAAGAAGGAAAGAGAAGCAAAGCTAGAATAGGACTAATAGGCTAGCTGCCAGAGATGTTTAGCCAAAAAGTGCTCCAGTAGAACCAAGGCACAAGTGTAGAGAGCTGGAAGAGCATTCCAGACTGACAAAGGGGAGACATCCCAACAAGGGGCGGTTAAAGGTAACATTTATTTAAATGGTATACTTGTTAGTTTATTATTTGATACTGGTGCCTTAATGTCTATTATGGCTATGAGATTGGTTGAATCTATGAAATTTCCTATTGAATTCATGCCAAACATATCATTAATAAGAATAGTAGGTAGTTAATGCCTTTTCACTAATGAACAAGCTAAGAGTTGTGAACTAGTAGTAAGAAAGACTAAGAATGTAGCTGACCTGTTAATGTTAAACATTTCAAAATATGATAATGTTTTGGGTATGAATTGGTTGCCTATGTATTGCCTATGTATGGTATAATGATTGATTATGCTAAAAGATAAATCACATTGCCAAGTGATGAAGTACATGCATTAGTGAATTCTAAAGAATTTGTGTATAAAATGCAACACATGGAACTAGAAATGTTGGATGAAATTCCTGTGATTTCTGAAGATAAATACTATGCATTAAATGATGTTGAGATTGAAGAAGAGGTTAGTAGGAAACCTCTAATGAAAGACTTTCCACTAGTCTTTCCTAAAGACCTGCTAGGTATTCCTCTTTCAAGAGAGAGTGAATTTAAGATGAAACTACAACCTGGAACTACACCAGTATCCATACCTCCTTACAAAATGCCAATATTAGAAATGACTAAGCTCAAGAAACAACTTGATGAACTTCTTCAAAATTCATTCATAGGGCTAAGTGCTTCACTGTGGGAAGCCTAGTTCCCTTTATGAAAAAGAATGATGGATCATTAAGACTATGCATTGACTACAAAAAGATGAATGCTATGACTATCAAGAATAAGTATCTACTTCCTAGGATAGAGGATCTATTTGATCAACTCAAGGGGGCAAAGATCTTCTCTAAGATTGATTTGAGATCTTCGTACATTCAGTTAAATGTAAAAGATGAGGATATGCCAAGACAACATTCAGAACAAGATATGGACATTATGAGTACACAGTTATGCCCTTCGACTCGACTAATGCCTCTACAACATTTATGGACTTGATGAACTATGTGTTCAGACAATACTTGGATATGTTTGCAGTGATGTTCATTAATGACATCCTAGTGTATTCGAAGGATGAAGGTGAACAAAAGCATCACCTAAGAACTGTCTTGAGCACAGTGTTGGACAATAAATTCTTTGCTAAATTTTCCATGTGCTAATTTTGGTTAAAAAAAGTGTTTTTTCTAGGACACATCATTGATGTGCAATTCTTTAAAGCAAACGCAAAAAAGGTCAAGGATGTGTAAGAGTGGGAAAGACCTGAGATTGTAAAGGAAGTTAGAAGCTTCCTGGGACAGGCAAGCTATTACAGAAGATTTGTGCCAAAATTTTCCATTATTGCTTCAGTTCTTACTTAATAGACCAAGAAGGGTCAAAAGTTTGAGTGGAATCAAAAGTATGGAAAGAACATTTAGGAGCAGAAAAGTAGATTGATCCAAGCTACAATATTGATTTTACCTGATCCAGGCAAGCCTTATATCATTTATAGAGATGTATCTAGATCTGGGTTAGGATGTGTTCTAATGTAAGATAAAAATGTGATTGCTTATGGGTCAAGGCAACTGAGACACCATGAGCAAAACTATCCTACCCATGACCTAGAGATTGCTGTGATAATCTTTGCTCTAAAACAATGGAGGCATTACTTATTTGGAAGCTCATTTGTGATATACACTGACTATAAAAGCCTAAAGGATCTATTCATTTAGAAACAGTTGAACATGAGGCAAAGAAGATGGTTGGAGTATATTAATGACTATGACTGCAGTATTGAATACACTGAGGGCAAAGGCAATCTAGTGGCAGATGCCTTAAGTAGGAAGTACATTGGGCTGCTAAAAGCTAGATCTTTTGCTGATACCAATGAGGAGAATAGCTTGTTATACCTTTGGCATAAGTGGCAACATTAGGAAGGAGCACAAGTTTGTACATTAACTATTTAGTCTGTGAGGATTGAGGAGATACGAAGCAAACTTAAATCTCATGAGGATTTCAGGGGAAGAAAAAGGGCCCTTGTATGAATCCTTTGCCTGGAAGCAAGGATTACTATACTTCAAGGACAGAATATATGTGCCTAGTGAGCAAGAACTCAGAAATGAGATACGTAAGGACGCTCACACTAGTAAACTGAATATCCATCCTAGAGGTGAGAAGATGTACAAAGACTTAAAAATACATTTCTGGTGGGTAAACATGAAAGACATAACCAAATATGTCTTTAAATATGCCACATGCCAGAGGATAAAGGTAGAGCATCAAAAGCCAGCAAGAACACTACAGACTCTACACATTCCTGTGAGGAAGTGGGGAAACATCACTATGGACTTCTTAGCTGGATTACCTAAGACCATATTATGGCATGCAAATCTAGGTTATTATCGACAGGTTAACCAAGTATGCCCACTTCTTACCAATGAAGATCACAGACTCACAGAAAAAGTTGGCACAAATGTATGTTAAAAAGATAGTAAGATTACATGGAGTTCCAGACTCCATAGCGTCAGATAAATATCCAAGGTTTATAGTTAGATTTTGGAGTGCTTTTCACAAAGTACTAGGAACCAAAATCCACCTGATCACTAACTATATCCAATATAATTCCAACTTGGTTGCTTTGGTCTAGGGTTGACACTTGGGCATCCACAACCCACTATTCTTTATTTCCAATCTTTTCTTGCTATAAAGAGATTGCTGTAGAAGAAGCATATGTTGCCAATTTCAAAATACTTAGGGGCTTCCACGATGAAGCACTTCCTAAAAGCATTGCCTTAGATTTTTGTAAATTTTGGTTCAGGGACCACATCAACTAACCAACTACTTGTGACAATTTATCATGATCTTGGATATGTTTATCATCATTAGCTCTTGAATGAGCTAACTGAATAGTATAGTGTTTGATTTGATCCATTCTTAAATAATCAGTAAATACATTATTTTTAGGAATAGGGAAACTACATTGAGGTCAGAAGTGACCAACTCATCTACATTTCTTCCATATTTTGAAAACTTGTTCATATTTAATGTGAAATCAATTAAGTACCCCTAGTGAATCTTGAATAAGGAAGGTTGGTAATTAATAGTTTTGTAACATCCAACTTGAGTTTTATTCTAGGGTAGTGCCGTCTAAGAGGCTTCCCATTGGCAAAATCAATAATTTTTAGCCTATCGACTATTCCAGCAAAAAAATTTCCTGTTTCAAAAGATAAAAACCTAGCAGGCACTCAATGGAATTGGACCTAAATTAAAACCTTATGGAAGTCATATGCCCCAAAGGGGATATTTTGGTCAAGCCATTATGTTGTACCAGGAGAATACTTCATGTGGTTTGTGGACTACACTTATACATGTTTCACCAACTTGAAAACCATAAGAGAAATAAATTGAATCCAATGTTACCGATAACTTGAACAATACCGCAGTGTAAGTTGTAGGGAGAACTTATGTTGATCAAGCTTCTTAATTAAAATACAATTGTGGAATAGGTCAATATTACTATTTTGCACTTCTAGAGGCAAAGCAAAAATTAGGTCTTTCATCAAATCCTAATCCAAATTAAAATGTGCTATAGGATCATAAGGAGTAGAATATCCTAGGATTAAACATTAACCATAAAAATAATGAGGTGTCCACTACCTTACCAAGGTACTATAAGACCCACCTCACTAAAATTTTTAGCAAGGTCCCCTAGGATCTTATGGCTCCCTATTAAGCCATTACAATAGGAAGCTCATTTTATGTACTTGCATTAACATTTTGTTGCTTGGTGGTTCAATAAAAGATGCACAAACTCTTAAGCTTTATAGCTTAGGTTTAATAATAATAATTCATAGGCAGCTTTGATAATCATTTTTAACACAAAACATACAATAGAAAGCATGGCTGGTGATGCTCAAGGATAACTTCAATGTAAGACATTATGCACCTCCAATGAAGCTATGCCTAAGTGAAGTCTGCAACACTTGAAGAATGTGGGTTAGAGGGTCCCTAAAGTGTTCTTTTAGGGAGGGACCTTCGATGCCCAAGTTAGTATGTGAGAGAAAAGTTGTTGAGAGTTGACAGCAGAAAGGAAGGGCTCTTGTAAGTCGTATTACCTGGTCACCTCCCAAGCATTTATAGGAGGCATCTAGGGAGAGGGCCATTTTTCTCAGTAAAGTAGATTGGGAGATGTAGTCATCCCGATTTGCTCATGTTTGATCCATACCTCGGGGAAAGGTGCGCTTAGCTGTTTGCAGGTGGTTACGCCCAAGTAGGGGGCTAGGGGCGTGTGGAGGTTCCTTGTTAGTGGTCCTGCTAGCTATTCATTTGTCATTTTTCCTTAGAGCCCTTCAGGGACTTGAGTGCCCCTTCAGAAGTAGAGTTTTCTCCAAAGGTGCTAGAGGAAACCTATCAGAGGCATAAACCATGTTTGGGAGAGACCTGTTCTACTGAAGGTGATAGACTTCTATGTCTGAGGTTACTTAAGCTAGTATCTGAGGGTGGTGATTCACCGTTTCCAAGGTCAGTTGTGCTAGCATTCGAAGGTAGTATTGAGCCTTTTTCTGAGGTTGATCATGTGACTTTCTGTTAGTGTTGTGCCCAAAAGCCAATCATGAGATGATTGTATTTTTTGCACATTGAGTCATGATATTTTATTAAGGAATTAATCCAGCAATTATGGTTTGTTGTTTTGTTTCTGTGTAACGTAACAAACATAATTGTAACCCTAGAATAATGATATTCTCAAATGTCCCTCGTCTAGTATTATTGTGGAGCGGGTTTCAATAATACATAACGACTAGCATATGTGGAGACTAATATGAGATATGTAGTTTGCATATGGCTACAAGTTGGAGAACTTGTGTACTGGGCCGACCCACCATGAGAACACTACATGGATCGTTATATGAGTGTCATAAGTGATTCTCATAGTGATCATGGTATAGGTAGTCCTTCGACCTAAGATCATCAAGGTTCCCTACATGTGAGTCACATACTTTGATACTTTCCTTTGCTGCTCGTAACTGAGTGAACTTGAAGGAGGTCATTGGGTATGTCACAAATCATGAGGAGGGATTTGTATGATCAAGATGGGATTTGTTCCTCCTATGTAACGGGAGTGATATCTTCGGGCCCCTTGAGAGAGTAAGACTTAGAAGAATGCATGGTCATGCTCGGATGAGCTGATATACGATATCAATGTCATCAGTTTAAGTTGGTCTACTCGGTAATCAAGAAACCAAAGATTGGGTTATACGAGAGTGACACATTCCATGTCTTGTGCTTAGTCTTGATATCATGGACAAAGGGACATTGGCATATATTGGTGATGATCATAAAGGTTTAGTCGAATCACCGACAATCTTGTCACTTGGGTAGCAATGATGTGTTGCCAGACACCACTCATTGCTTATGATCATAAATGTGATTTATGATCATTGCCAACGTGGTAAGAGCCTATTGGGTCACCCACATAGAGCTATTTGGATCATTAGAGTGCATGGGCTAATTATTTGGGTTATGGTTTTACTTTAATTTCGTATTAAAAATAGGCCCAAGAGTTAAGGCATTATTATGCCTGAAATTAAAGCATAATTGGATTAGGGCTTTGAAACCCATTAGGCCTAGAAGTTGAGTCTCACTATAAATACAACTTTTACTGAGAAATTTGGAAGGTCTCCTTGCCCTAGCATCCCAAAAGGACAGCCGCACTCTTCTCTTGCAATTCCTTGGAAGACACAAGCTAGAACTGCGAGCGTAAGAGAAACACATCTGTCGGGACGTGGTGGAAGCGTGGTGATCCCGAGAAGCCCGTGTGGATACCATAGAGAGCTTGAACACGTCAACTGTTCAGGTTTAGTGATTCGACTTTGCAGTTGGGTGAAAGATCTCAACCGAAAATTAGGTATGAAAATTTTTGAACACACGGTTTACCCCGTTTTACTTAGATCTTGGAGGGTTTCAGTTAAATTCCGCTGTGTTGTTTTAGCGCCCGAAACCCAACACTTTCCTAGGGTGGTGCTAAGCCTTCTTCTAAGGCTGGTCATGTGACCTGCCGAGGGTGGTGTCAGGTCCATTAATCCGAAGGTTTAGTGGGTGATAGCCCTTTGGTGATCACATGCCTTTTCCAGAAGAAGCAAAGTTGTCTCTCTGGTTCTTTCAATTAGCTGAAAGTATAATCTCGAAGATATACCTTCATCCAACCAAGGCTACTCTTTTACTCTAAAATTTATTTCTTTTGGTGAAGACTGATTTTTCTGAGATTGAACCATCGACATTACGCCTTCAATGGTCATGAGTTACATAAAGCCAAAGGTGGAATCTTTCTTTGGTGAAGTTATGTCTTTGGGAAGCCTGGGCTCTTTTTTAAACAAAAAGCCTTATTCTTTTAGTGAGGTTGTACCTTTGGTTTTGTCGAGTTGAGGGCAATTTGTTCATCGAGGTTGTATTTTTGGATAGCTTTTAGGCTGGTTATTATTCCAAACTTCTATTTTTGCAAAGTTTAGACCTTCAGTGGGGATGAGTTATTTTTCCCTCCAAGGATTTTTATTTCCTACCATCCATAAGGTGCATGTTTACCTAAGATCATTTCACCTTTGAGAGGGAGTAGGTCAGTTTTCTTGATTGGTGCATCATATGGACTTGACAGATCAAGAAGCGTGCCATCATTTTGCGGATTAGATGACACATGTCACCAGATAATTGGTTAGTTTTCCTGTCCGTTACATCAGTTACATCTCTTTGCCTACAGAAGGTCATTATGGCGCTCTTTCATTTGCCCTATTCGGGCTATATAATGCTCCATTTGCCTTTGAAGTTCCTCACTTTTTGTTTGTTTTTCTGGTATCTTCTCTCTTTTGCAAATTTTTTATTTTTCCTTGGCGGCGGTTCCTACGGTGGAGCGATTTTTGGCAATTTTCTACGGCGGTTTTGCGAGCTTCTCCAGTAATTTCATAGGTGGGTATTCTTTTTGAAGTCACACTTTTCTCCCTTCCTCCTTATTCCCCATCTAACGCTAGTTCCTTAGTGTCTTAGGATAGAGCCGTGGATTGCCGAAGTTGGTATTGCCGAAGAGAGCTGGTCCTTCCTTAATGCTTATTTGAGTTGCACCACCCTAGAGAAGGTGTAGAAGTGGCAAAGCAAGTTCTCCTTGCCATCGTGTTTAGGTCTTAGCTGAAGGAGGGTCTTCTATATCCCTCTCCAAAGATGATGAGCAATTTTTTCCAATTTCATGGCATATTAGTTAACCAGATGTCGGTGAACTCATACTCAGACTTCAACGCATTCCCTTGCATGTGTGGGGTTTTCAAAATAGTTCCCCACTTTATTTTCTTCATTCAATACTATAAACTCCACCCTGTCTCGAAGGGGGTATTTTACTTCTCGCTCCCTCGGGGATTTAGGAGCAAGAAGTTCATGTTCACCTTTGGTACCAAGGTGATGCCCGACGGCATTGTTGTGGTATGACATGCTAGGCCTGAGAGAGACTTCCGCTGAGTAGGTATCTGTAAGATCTTGAAGAAAGTGGGTTAGGAGCTCCCTGGAGTATGTTTCCAGGGGAGGAGCCTCCGACACCCAAGTCAATGTATGGAAGAGAAGTTGTTTAAGAGTAGAGAGTATAAAGGAGAGAGTCACATGTCCTTTACCTGGGAACCTCTTGAGTATTTTTAGGAGGATGGAGAGAGAATTTCGTTTTACACAACCTATTTAGATTTGGGCATGTGTTTGGCTAAATCTGATTCGTACCTTATGAGACAAGCATCTCTAGCTAGCCGTAGGTAGTTTCAACCAAACGGTAGGGGTGTGTACAAGGCTTATGTGTCAGAGATCCCTCAACTATATTTGCCACTTTTTCGTGAGACCCCTATAGGCATGGACTTTCTCGAAGAGCTAGTGAGGAAGGCCCTTCAAAATGGCAGACCATCTTCGAAAGACCTTCACTTCTATCAAAGATGGTGGACTTATAATCTCGAGGTTAGTAGTGTGCAAATCTAAGGGTGGCGAGTAGTACCAAGGGTGGTGTTAGATTCTTCAGAGGGGGAAGGTCTTTGTGGGTGATAGCCCTATGGCTATCACATGCCCCCCTCTGGAGTACCGAAGTGGTATCATCAGTACTAATCATCTACGAGCATGTTTACTAGAATCCTCCCTTTGGGAAGCTACAGCTGTCCTTGGTAGAAGAACTTTTATACGAGGTCATCTCCTCAGCCCAACTAGCTTTCTTGGCGCAAGACACTTCCTTTTGTCGATGTAGTATCTTAAGCATTTTAGGGGACTCCATTTTTGTGTTCTTACTTTTGATGAGGTCACACATTCAAAATATGGGAAGTTGTTCTGTCCTCAAGCCGAATTCTTCATTTATCCAAGGTTATATCTTTAAAGGCAAGGAACTATTTTTCCCTCAGGGTTTTTTGTTCCTGCCTTCTACTAGTGAGCCATCCTATCTTCTGACCAGACAGTCACATCACTTCCAGATAGGTAATATAGGCCTGCCAATGTCAAAAGGTGTGACTTTGTTTCTCACGTCATGTGACATGTGTCATCGAATCATTGGCGATCAGTCGCGTCTATTACATTGGTTATGTCCCTTCATTTGTAAAAGGTCATTATGGTGACACTTGACTTGCCTCCCTCAATCTATATAAAGCCTTTCTTTTTCAGAGTTTCCTCACTTCCTCCTACTTTCCAGCTTTTTCTTGCATCGGTGTTAGTGGTGGAGTGATTTCTGGCAAGTTTTGTACCATTTTTTTTAAGTTTCCAAGTTTTCCAAATAGGTGGGTTTCCTTTCGAGGTTACTCTTCTTCTTATTTTTTCTTTTCCTTTTCCTTAATCCATATAGGGTTAGGGTTTTAATTACTGAGGATGTCATCCCAACAGTCCAAGGTTACCATCGTTCCCAGGAGTTGGATACCTCTCAACTCCCATATGAGCTGTGCGACTTCAGAGAAGTGGAGACTGAAGTTTTTTCTTCCTTCTTATGCAAACGTTAGGCTACCTAATCATAGTGAATCGATCAACCTTCCTCAGAAGAAGGAGGTTACCGTCTTCATAGCACAACTGAAGTCAAGTCTCTGTTATCCTCCTCCAAGGGTGGTCTCGAACTTCGGTTATTTCCAAGGCATAGCCATCAATTAGATGCCGTTGAACTTCTATGCCTACTCTAATGCCTTCCAGTGTATGTGTGGAGTTTTCAAAATTGTCCCACACTTTATCTTCTTTCCCCAATACTACAAGCTCCATCCTATCCAGAAGGAAGGGTTTTACTTCTTCCTCCCTCGGGGATCTAGGAGCAAGAAATTTATGTTCACATTTGGCACCAAAGACAGCTGGTGAGGATGGAAGAAGTATTTCTTCATGGAGATTGATGAGAAATGTAAAAGTCGTCCAGCTCAATTGGCTTCAAGTACCCTAGCCACTGACGTAGTGGATCCAAGTAAGTTGTTAACTTTAGAACTGGAGTCTCAGTTTGAGGAGTTTGACAGCCATATTCAAGCCATTGCAGATTGGAATGCCCAACCACCTTCGCGCTCTCTCTACCTATTCCCCATTAGATGGAGTTTCATGACCGAGGAGGTTCTTAAGGAACTTGGGGTTATCTCTAAACACATTATCGACAAAGATATGCCAAAGCCATTAGTGGATAGAAAGAAGTCGTGGCTTGTTTTGCTCCCTCAGGGCGAATTCTCTTACTCCAGCCTTGTAGAAAGTAAACCGATCCCTCAACTGTAATGTTAGAATTTTTTATACTTACACTGATATTTTTTCCATTGGAGAGATGGGTTATAAGTCCTTAGCCTTTTACAAGAGTTTGTTTCTCAGGCAAGCCGAGAAAGGGGAGCAGAAGGAGAAGACTCCCAAGAGAAAGAAGAGGCTAAATAGTCCATATTTGGCTCCGAAGTCAAAGAAAATCAAGGAAGACTCCCTGCCCCCTCCCCCCGAAGGCCAGGTTGAGGTGCTAGACCAAACAACCAAGGGTGCTAACATGCCCCTGAGGCCGGCCATCTTCTCGACCCTTCTAAGTCCTAATGCTACTGGCAAAACATTAGGGACCTCCTTAGGGGAGATTTCGACAGAGGAGGCCCAGGAGAGGCGGAGGTGCAAAAAGAAAGAGGTCCCTGCCGAAGTACTCGACAATAGTGATTATGATGTTGAACTTGTACTAAGTTCATCTCTTAGCCATTCATCTTTGAGTTTTGGATTTTTCGGTATTTTAGACCTTCTAGATGACTGGATAAGAGATAATGTAATAAAGGAACTTTGGCGTGACTTTATAGAGGATAGGACACAAACTGTGTGGATGATGAAGCACCTTCAGTGGAGGGCCATTTAAAACTCAAAGATTTTGAAGGACAAGGTCCTGAGGGAACCCTTCTTGACCTTCACGAAGGACATGGACCTTTTTTCTGAAGACTATCAGAAGATGGTCTCTCAGATGGCAAGTGGCATCATGACAAACACCACATTTCAAACACTAAAAGAGGACTGCCCGAATGATGATATCCTCACCATCCTGAATGATAGAACATGCTGCTCAGGTAATTCCTTGCACTTAGAAAAATTTTGATTTCTCAAAGTCTTCAAACTTGTTATGGCTTACATAAGGTATTTTCCACTTACAGCTACTGGCATATGGAGGCTGCTTTCAGGCTTGGACAGCCAAACAGTCTACCATCTGTAGCCAGTTAGAGGAGAACTTGGTTAAGGCCAAGGAATTGTTTGCGAGCTCATGCGTGAAATACTGTGAGCTCAACAAAATTGTGAGGGAGGACCTGGTCAAGCTTCGCTAGGAAGTGCTCGAGAGCCAAAGGAGGCTCCTTGACGAGTGCTCCTCCAAAACATCTAACCTCTGGGTGAGGGTGGTCGAGCTGACCTTAGAGGAAGAGGCCATCCGAATGGAAAAAGAATACAAAGTAGCTAACCTTGCTAAGTTACTGGAGAGCAATGCCGAATTCTTCACTGAAATTGAGCAACTGAAGAAGAAGAACAACAACAACAAGGTAGAAAAAGAGGTCGATGCACTGAAGAAGGAGCTAGAGGATCTTAAGGCGTAGAAAGCTAAGGTAGATAAGGTAACCAAGTCCTTATTGCAAGATTACTTCTGCCTTGCCCATCATTAGGTCCTTTAGCAATACCCTGACCTTGGTGTCTCCTTCTTAAGTGTCCATGAAATACCCGGAGGACCATCTTTGCCATGGTAAAAAATTGAATACCTCAACCTTCCTACTCATCTTTACTCAGTGAAAGGTGCAACAGATGAAGATGAGGATGACACCGAAGTTGGTGACACCAAACTTGCAAATGCTGAGGACCATGAAGATGTTTGTGATAACCCATAGGACGTACTAGTTTTTTTTTGTACTACAATTCTTAATGGAACTTTATTTCCAAAAATTTGGCTAAGTCCACAATAGATATGACTTCTGATATGACCTTCGACATTCACCATATTCAGTAATGTAGGGCTCAGCAACTTCAGTCGTGTACAACTGTAAAAATTTTACCAAGGATTCACAACCTTAGTCTTTCCTGAAGGTAACGTCCGGTTACCTTTGGTGAGTTATGAATATCATTCTAAGTGTTTAAGAATAAAATCAACCCTATTCGGTTAACCATATTCAAAATCAACCATATTTGGTTAACCATATTTAGACAACCTGCTTCATACAAAAACACTTAGGTACTTCTAGGATGAACCGCATTCAGTCATCCACCTTTTGGCGATTCTTGTACAATATCACTTTTGGAAGCAACCATATTTGGTTAAAACTCTTTTTGAAAAATTCTAAGTGTAGAAATTTTTCAAAGAGTCAAAATGCCATGTGTTCTTCAACTTTTCTCCTTCAGCATTTTTAAGCTTATAGACCCCTGGCCAAACTTCGTTGAGGACCAAATAAGGTCCTTCCCAATTTCCCCGAGGTACTCCCTAAAATGGCTTTCAAGATTCCAGTTGAGCCTTTTGGAGGACAAGGTCTCCTTTTTTTATCCCTTTGGGTTTAACAGGCAAGTTCACAGCAATTGCTACCCTCTATTGAAAGGCTTTTCTTTTGAGTTCAGCTATCTCTCTATGTTCATCAATCATGTCTAACTTAGCCCTTAAACTAAGGTTGTTCTTTTCTTCATTAAACACCTGTATCCTGATAGATGGTTGTATGACTTTGATCAGGATAATGGCCTTAGTATCGAAGACAAGTGAGAAAGGTGTTTCTCTAGTAGCTCTTCTAGGGGTTGTTTGGTAGATCCATAGCACAATCATGAGTTTCGACGACCATTTTCCCTTTGCCTCTTTCAACCTCTTTTTTAGACCATCTTTTATTGTCCTATTAGACACTTTAACTTGTCCATTGCTCTAAGGATGGGCAACTAGGGCATAGTGCAATTTTACCCTAAGGTTGGTTGTGAATTGCTGGAATCTCTTATCAGTGAACTGGGAACCATTATCCATTATTATCACCCTCGGCACACCGAATCTGTTAGTGTTGTGCCCAAAAAGCCAATCATGAGAGGATTGTATTTTTTGCACATTGAGTCATGATATTTTATTAAGGCATTAATCCAGCAATTATGTTCATTGTTTTTGTTCCTGCGTAATGTAACAAACATAATTGTAACCCTAGAACAAAGATATTCTTAAACGTCCCAGGTCTAGTATTATTGTGAAGCGGGTTGCAATAATACATAACGACTAGCATATGTGGAGACTAATATGATATATGTAGTCTACATATGGGTACAAGTTGGAGAACTTGTGTACTGGACCGGCCCACCATGAGAACTCTACATGGATCGTTATATGAGTGTCATAAGTGATTCTCATAGTGATCATGGTATCTGTAGTCCTTCGACCTAAGATCATCAAGGTTCCCTACATGTGAGTCACATACTTTGATACTTTCCTTTCATTGCTCATAACTGAGTGAACTTGAAGGAGGTCATTGGGTATGTCACATATCATGCGGAGGGATTTGTATGATCAAGATGGGATTTGTCCCTCCTATGTAACGGGAGTGATATCTTCGGGCCCCTTGATAGAGTAAGACTTAGAAAAATGCATGGCCATGCTCGGATGAGTTGATATACGATATCAATGTCATCAGTTTAAGTTGGTCTACTCGGTAATCAAGAAACCAAAGATTAGGCTATACGAGAGTGACACATTCCATGTCTCGTGCTTAGTCTTGATATCTTGGACAAAGGGACAATGGCATATATCGGTGATGATCATAAAGGTTTAGTCAAATCATTGACAATCTTGTCACTTGGGTAGAAATGATGTGTTGCTAGACACCGCTCATTGCTTATGATCATAAATGTGATTTATGATCATTGCCAACGCGGTAAAAGCCTATTGGGTCATACACATAGAGCTATTTGAATCATTAGAGTGCATGGGCTAATAATTTGGGTTTTGGGTTCACAATAATTTTGTATTAATAATGGGCCCAATAGTTGAGCCATTATTAACCCGAAATTAAAGCCTAATTGGATTAGGGCTTTGAAACCCATTAGGCCTGGAAGTTGAGTCTCACTATAAAAACAACTTCTAGTGGGAAATTTGCAGGTCTTCTTGCCCTAGCCTCCTAAAAGGACAGCCGTACTATTCTCTTGCAATTCCTTGGAGGACGCAAGCTAGCATTGCGAGCACAAAAGAAACACATCTACCAGGACGTGGTGGAAGTTTGGTGATCCCGAGAGGCTCGTGTGGATACCATAGAGAGCTTGAACACGTCAACTATCCAAGTTTTGTGATTCAACTCTACAGTTGAGTGAAAGATCTCAACCGAAAATGAGGTATGAAAATTTTTGAACACTCGGTTTACCCTGTTTCACTTGGATCCTGTAGGGTTTCGGTTAAATTCCGCTGTGCTGTTTGGCTCCCAAAACCCAACAGAATCTGCATATGATATTCTTCTAGATGATTCTGTGTACATCCTTCAACAATATTGCTGCCAAAGGTCGATCCATTTAGTGAAATAATCGGTTGTGACTACATAGAACTTCATTCCTCCTAGAGCAACTGGGAGAAGCCAAATGTCGTCAATACCCCAAATAGGTAAGAGGCAAGGGTAGTTTACAGAAGTTATTGCCCTGAAGGGTACTTTCTAGATAGGTGCATGCTATTGGCACTTATTGATGGGTTTCGGGAGCCAAACAGCGCAGCGGAATTTAACTGAAACCCGCTCCAGGATCCAAGTGAAATGGGGTAAACCGGGTGTTCAAAAATTTTCATACCTAATTTTCGGTTGAGATTTCTCACTCAACTGTAGAGTCAAATCACAAAACCTGAACAGTTGACGTGTTCAAGCTCTCTATGGTATCCACACGAGCCTCTCGGGATCACCACGCTTCCACCACATCCCGGTAGATGCGTTTCTCTTGCGCTCGCAGTGCTAGCTTGCGTCCTCCAAGGAATTGCAAGAGAAGAGTGTGGCTGTCCTTTTGGGAGGCTAGGGCAAGGAGACCTGTGAATTTCTCACTTAAAAGTTGTATTTATAGTGAGACTCAACTTCCAGGCCTAATGGGTTTCAAAGCCCTAATCCAATTAGGCTTTAATTTTGGGCTTAATAATGGCTCAACTCTTGGGCCCATTATTAATACGAAATTAATGTGAAACCATAACCCAAATAATTAGCCCATGCACTCTAATGATCCAAATAGCTCTATGTGTGCGACCCAATAGGCTCTTGCCATGTTGGCAATGATCATAAATCACATTTATGATCATAAGCAATGAGCGGTGTCTAGCAACACATCATTGCTACCCAAGTGACAAGATTGTCGATGATTCAACTAAACCTTTATGATCATCACCGATATATGCCATTGTCCCTTTGTCCAAGATATCAAGACTAAGCATGAGACATGGAATGTGTCACTCTCGTATAGCCCAATCTTTGGTTTCTTGATTATCGAGTAGACTAACTTAAGCTGATGACATTGATATCGTATATCAACTCATCTGAGCATGGCCATGCATTTTCTAAGTCTCACTCTATCAAAGGGCCCGAAGATATCACTCCCGTTATGTAGGAGGGACAAATCCCATCTTGATCATACAAATCCTCCGCATGATATGTGACATACCCAATGACCTCCTTCAACTTCACTCAGTTACGAGCAACAAAAGAAAGTATCAAAGTATGTGACTCACATGTTGGGAACCTTGATATCTTAGGTCGAAGGACTACATATACCATGATCACTATGAGAATCACTTATGACACTCATATAACGATCCATGTAGTGTTCTCATGGTGGGTCGGTCCAGTACACAAGTTCTCCAACTTGTACCCATATGTAGGCTACATATCTCATGTTAGTCTCCACATATGCTAGTCGTTATGTATTATTGCAACCCGCTCCACAATAATACTATACCAGGGACGTTTAAGAATATCATTATTCTAGGGTTACGATTATGTTTGTTAAGTTACGTAGAAACAAGACAACAAACATAATTGTTGGATTAATTCCTTAATAAAATATCATGACTTAATGTGGAAAAATACAATCATCTCATGATTGGCTTTTTGGGCACAACACTAACAGCAGAGTGATGGGATGTACTTGAAAATAAGGCCGGAGCCTCTTGCCTACCAATACTAGGGCATAGGTCACCTTTTGCAGAAGAGGGTATCTAAGTTCGGTGACATGCAAGGACTTGTTCACATAGGATACTGGCCACTACTTTTCTCCTTTAACCAAACTTGCAGTTTTTCAATTATTATGAGGTAGAGGATGAGCGGTTCTCCTTCCCTTGGTTGCCGAAGTGTCGGCAAATGGGTCAAGTAATTTTTTAGCTCCCCCCAATCGTTCTGGCATTCCTCATTCCAAAGGTGTTCCATGACTTCATAAGTACTTTAAAGAATGGCTAGAATCGATCCCTATATTTGGATATGAATCTGCTAAGGGAAGTTATTCTTCTAGTGAGCCTTTGTGTATCCTTTGTAGTTGATGGAGTTCAAAATCCTAGCAGGGCATCGACTTTCTTGAGGTTAGCTTTTATACCTCTTTCGGATACCATGAATCCAAGAAATTTGCCAGCAGCCACCCTAAACACACACATTTTGGGGTTCAGGCGGATTCCAAATTTTTAAAGTTGGTAGAATGTTTCCTCTAAGTCTATGATATGATTACTAGGTTGTCTACTATTGACTATCATAGTGTCGATGTACACTTCCATATTTCTCCCAATCTAGGAGTTGAATAGCTTGTTCATTAACTTTTGGTATGTGGTTACTACATTTTTAAAGCCAAAGGGCATTCTGACGTAACAGTAGGTCCCAACCTTAGTAATAAAGGTAGTTTTTCCCTTATCTTCAAGATCCATCCGAATTTGGTGGTATCTGCTAAAAGCATCGAGGAAGCTAAGTAGACCATATTCAGCAATTGAGTCCACCAATTGGTCTATTCGTGGTAAAGGATATGAGTCTTTGGGACAAGCTTCGTTTATATTCTAGAAATCGATGCACATTCAGAGTTTATTGCTCCCTTCCTTTGTGGTCACAACAATGTTGCTAAGCCAGTCAGGGTACTTGACTTCCCTTATTATGCCTACCTCTATTAGTCGTTGGACCTCGAATTTGATGAAATTGTTTTTATGTGCTAAGAGGTTATGCTTTTTCTACCGAATGGGCCTTGCATCAGGTTTTACCTTGAGACTGTGTTAAACTATACCCAGGTCTACCCCGGGCGTATGCATCGAAGAGTAAGTAAATAAATCTTTGTTCATTAATAGAAGGGATACAAGTTTTTCCTTGTCAACTTTGGCTAGTTTTTTCCCCACTCGGGTGCTTTCGCCCGGGACAAGTTCTGCATCCTCTGTTTTTATCTTTTCAAGGTCACTTGTTTCATTCTTTATCTTGTCTTTGCTTGATATGCTCTTTTCTACCGAAGTTTGCATGTGAACTTTCACTAGGCTCTATCTTGCTTTGACAAAAACTTTTCTTACTTCGGCTTGATCGATGAATATTTCTGCATCAGCCTCCTTTATACCGAATGTGACAGTGAGGTACTTCACATCTGGTCAAATGTAAATATTTTGCTGTGCTTGCCTTTCAAGGATGGCATTATATTAAGTTGGGATGTCCATGACGATGAACCTTGTCATGGTAGAAGAGAAGAGTTCTACTTAGTCTGGACTGAGCTACCCTTTAGTATCAGGGGTAGATCAATCCATCCAAGTACAAGGATTTCTGAGGGACCATCGCTAGAGGTAGGCGAGGAAACGGGTTTAAGATCACCTTTGGAGATACCCAAATTTGGCAATAAATAGGAGAACAGAACATCGACATTCGACCCATCGTCAATGAGCACCCTCTTGACATCCAAGCTTCCTATCCTTGTAATAATCAGGAGAGGGTCATCGTGTGGAAATTTTATTGTAGACCTATATTTCCGAACAAACTTGTTCGTTGGGTTGTCGAGCTCATTATTGTGATTTTGTGAGCTTTCCTTTTCCTCTCAGTTGAAAGGTATTCTAGTTGTGATTGTCCGGATTATACTGGTTAGAGCTGGCAGGTGTTTGCTGGGACTTCGGTTACGGAGTCGGTCAGAGTCATAATCCTCATCCTCTCCTTTTCTATCTTATTCTTTTCTTTCTCAAGATTTTGGTGGTGGCATCCGCAAGTAGTGTTGAAGTTGCCCTTGTTTGATTAGAGATTCAATATACTTCCTCAACAGGAAGCAATCCTCGATATCGTGCCTGTGTTCTCGGTGAAATTGGCAGAATTTCTTCATCTTCTTCTTGTTGTCCGCGGTCATGGCCTTCGGACGTTGGATTATGGTTCCTTGTCTGTCCATGGCCATCAGGATGTTTGTTCTCTCACTGTTTAGGGGGGGTAAAGACACTGGCCTCCTCCCTCATGCTTTCTAAGGTCTGCCCCCTCCCTTGGATGAATACCGAGGTTGGTGACTTTGATCGTCGGAATGACTATTGTCGAACTTTGGACCACCCATCCTTAACTCCTCGGCTGTCACGTATTGTTCTATCCTTTAGTAGAATTCTCTAAGGGTATCAAGGGGATCCTTGGAGAACTCATAGAAAAGTTCCCTGGTGAAAAGTCCCTCTTGAGTTCCCCAATCATGGCAAGGATTCAGATCTCAAGGTGGAAGTTCGTCACATTGAGGGCTTCTTGTTTAAACTTCTCGACATAGTCCCAAATGGTCTCCCCATACTTTTGGGCTATGTTAAACATTTGGATGGGCATCTTTGCCGTTAGCTGCTTCCAATGAACTATTGAGTGTATGCAATGGACAACTCTTGGAAACCCATTATGGTTTCGGGGGCCAAGGAGTTGCACCACACAGTTGCCAGGCCTGACAAAGTGACTTCGAACCATTTGCAGAGGGTGGCATCATTGCCACCATGCTCCTCCTATATTTTTTCAAGTAGGCTTAGGGATCACTGTGCCCATCATATGTCTCCAAATGCGGTACCCGGAAGTTGTTGGGCATTGGTGCCTCTACTATTGTACGGATGAATGGGGACTCCTCTCTAGTGAAGGTCTCTGATAGCCTTGACCAAATAGGCTTTTGAGAAACCTATTTTTCCACCTTTTTCGACCTCCCCAATATTTTCTCGATCAGGACGATAGTACCATCCTCTTATTGTCACCTAGCAGCCACGGGCTACGGAGAATGACGTCTTTTTTTTGGTGAGTGAATTCTTTGGCATGGAGATAAGGACTTTTCGTATAGGGATGAACTTCATCGATGGGAAGGTCTGGGCTTTTTTGACCTAGTTCCCATAGTGTAACATGTTAGTGTTGTGCCCAAAAGCCAGTCATGAGATGATTGTATTTTTGCACATTGAGTCATGATATTTTATTAAGGCATTAATCCAGCAATTATGTTTGTTGCTTTGTTCCTGCGTAACTTAACAAACATAATTGTAACCCTAGAATAATGATATTCTTAAAGGTCCCTGGTCTAGTATTATTGTGGAATGGGTTGCAATAATACATAACGACTAGCATATGTGGAGACTAATATGAGATATGTAGTCTACATATGGGTACAAGTTGGAGAACTTGTGTACTGGACCGACCCACCATGAGAACACTACATGGATCGTTATATGAGTGTCATAAGTGATTCTCATAGTGATCATGGTATATGTAGTCCTTCGACCTAAGATCATCAAGGTTCCCTACATGTGAGTCACATACTTTGATACTTTCCTTTGTTGCTCGTAACTGAGTGAACTTGAAGGAGGTCATTGGGTATGTCACATATCATGCGGAGGGATTTGTATGATCAAGATGGGATTTGTCCCTCCTATGTAACGGGAGTGATATCTTCGGGCCCCTTGATAGAGTGAGACTTAGAAAATACATGGCCATGCTCGGATGAGTTGATATACGATATCAATGTCATCAGTTTAAGTTGGTCTACTCGGTAATCAAGAAACCAAAGATTGGGCTATACGAGAGTGACACATTCCATGTCTCGTGCTTAGTCTTGATATCTTGGACAAAGGGACAATGGCATATATCGGTGATGATCATAAAGGTTTAGTCGAATCATCGACAATCTTGTCACTTGGGTAGCAATGATGTGTTGCTAGACACCGCTCATTGCTTATGATCATAAATGTGATTTATGATCATTGCCAACGTGGTAAGAGCCTATTGGGTCGCACACATAGAGCTATTTGGATCATTAGAGTGCATGGGCTAATAATTTGGGTTTTGGTTTCACAATAATTTCGTATTAATAATGGGCCCAATAGTTGAGCCATTATTAAGCCCGAAATTAAAGCCTAATTGGATTAGGGCTTTGAAACCCATTAGGCCTGGAAGTTGAGTCTCACTATAAATACAACTTTTAGTGAGAAATTCGCAGGTCTCCTTGCCCTAGCCTCCCAAAAGGACAGCCGCACTCTTCTCTTGCAATTCCTTGGAGGATGCAAGCTAGCACTGCGAGCGCAAGAGAAATGCATCTGCCGGGACGTGGTGGAAGCGTGGTGATCCCGAGAGGCTCGTGTGGATACCATAGAGAGCTTGAACACGTCAACTGTTCAAGTTTTGTGATTCAACTCTACAGTTGAGTGAGAGATCTCAACCGAAAATTAGGTATGAAAATTTTTGAACACCCGGTTTACCCCGTTTCACTTGGATCCTGGAGGGTTTCGGTTAAATTCCACTGCGCTGTTTGGCTCCCAAAACCCAACAGTGGTATTAGAGCTACTGGTGAAACCCTAAATCGGGATTGAGTGTTGAATCGCATGGTGGTGATGGGTTTCGGGAGCTAAACAGCGCAGCAGAATTTAACCGAAACCCTCTAGGATCCAAATGAAACGGGGTAAATCGGGTGTTCAAAAATTTTCATACCTAATTTTCGGTTGAGATCTCTCACTCAACTGTAGAGTCGAATCACAAAACCTGAACAGTTGATGTGTTCAGGCTCTCTACGGTATCCACACGTGCCTCTCGGGATCACCACGCTTCCACTACGTCCCGGTAGATGCGTTTCTCTTGCGCTTGAAGTGCTAGCTTGCGTCCTCCAAGGAATTGAAGAGAAAAGTGTGGCTGTCCTTTTTGGAGGCTAGGGCAAGGAGACCTGTGAATTTCTCACTTAAAAGTTGTATTTATAGTCAGACTCAACTTCCAGGCCTAATGGGTTTCAAAGCCCTAATCCAATTAGGATTTAATTTCGGGCTTAATAATGGCTCAACTCTTGGGCCCCTTATTAATACGAAATTAAAGTGAAACCATAACTGAAATAATTAGCCCATGCACTCTAATGATCCAAATAGCTCTATGTGTGCTACCCAATAGGCTCTTTCCATGTTGGCAATGATCATAAATCACATTTATGATCATAAGCAATGAGCGGTGTCTAGCAACAAATCATTGCTACCCAAGTGACAAGATTATCGGTGAATCGACTAAACCTTTATGATCATCACCAATTTATGCCATTGTCCCTTTGTCCAAGATATCAAGACTAAGCATGAGACATGGAATGTGTCACTCTCGTATAGCCCAATCTTTGGTTTCTTGATTACCTAGTAGACCAACTTAAACTGATGACATTGATGTCATATATCAACTCATCCGAGCATGGCCATGCATTTTCTAAGCCTCACTCTATCAAGGGGCCCGAAGATATCACTCCTGTTACATAGGAGGGACAAATCCCATCTTGATCATTTAAATCCCTCCGCATGATATCTGACATACCCAATGACCTCCTTCAAGTTCACTCAGTTACGAGCAACAAAGGAAAGTATCAAAGTATGTGACTCACATGTAGGGAACCTTGATGATCTTAGGTCGAAGGACTACATATACCATGATCACTATGAGAATCACTTATGACACTCATATAACGATCCATGTAGTGTTCTCATGGTGGGTCGGTCCAGTACACAAGTTCTCCAACTTGTACCCATATGTAGACTACATATCTCATATTAGTCTCCACATATGCTAGTCGTTATGTATTATTGCAACCCGCTCCACAATAATACTAGACCAGGGATGTTTAAGACTATCATTATTCTAGGGTGTTATGTGTTCAGTTGCTTTTGGGCCATGATTAATTAGATTGATTCATAATGCATGAAACCAGAACTTGTAATGAACATATGACATATATGAAGAAATGACACTAATTGGTTAACAAGATTAACCCAAAATTGAATGGTATGAGATACCTATATGGATTAAGATTCTTGCAGTAGTTGGAAAAACCCTAGCTTTTTTCGGATTCGGCCTGTTCTGGCACCGAAAGTAAGGTATTTTTGGTGGCTCGAATGGAGGAGTCTCGGGTGCCTACTTGCTCGAAATAGAAGATTTCGGGCTAAACAATTGTAAGAAATTTTTTTGCCCTGGGGGCACTGCCCCCACAAAGGCAGCTCCCCTTGACCCCATCAACTAACTGGTCAGCAGAACCACCGCCTGCTGACCGGCCAGCGGGACCGCCGTATGCGAAGCGCCACATTAAATAAAAACTGGTTAATCAACGCACGTCAATTGGCATGCATCTTTGTTGAATGAGATTTGACATGATATGCTGATTGGTGTTTGAAGCATGGTGCATGGTTATAGCCCTTGATTGGTTGTACTTGTAAATACGGCCTGCGAGTCGTGCCTTTTCTTATCACTCTCATTGTACATTCTCTTCTCACCTTACTCCCCTCGAATGTAACTCGAGGTTTCTATTATTGATGTAATGGTACATTATGGGATCATCCAAGGTGGTATGTCTAAGGATCATCCAAGGAGGTCTGTCCAAGGAGGTGACAACAAAAGGGCAACCAAGAAAGGAAGAGAAGGAGCTTGTGAAGACTCTTTTCTTTTCTTAGGCTTTTATGATATTCTCATTGGCTTGAGAATATCGCATAGTTTGGGCTATAACCATGTCACATTTATTTTCTTGTAAGCATGAGATGCATGTTTTATATTTGTATGTGATGCATGTATAAAACAACCGGAGATAACAAATTGGTGAGATCAAAAGAAAAAATCTCTCAAACAAATATTAAGTCATTAAATGTGATGCCTTCCAAATGTTGGCACTCGTCAAGACTTTGATCAACATTAGGTGGGTTTGCCAAAGCAAAGCATCTATGTTCATCTTGGTAAGGCGCAATGGGATAATAGTGATATCCAAACTACTAACTTTGGGTTCGACTTAACTAAGTCATCCTAATAGGATTAGGGACTTAGAGGCATAGAGTTGGGCTTAAGCTCATGAGATGAGCTTGGACAAGTGTTGTTCACCCAACTATCCAAGAGTTGCATAAGATGCAATTGGCAAGGAGTTGCCTACCTAAATAGCTGTAACTTGAGAAAAAAGCCAAAGCTGACTCAGGTTGTGGTCAAATATGGATCTTGGCCCACTAGAATACCTTAGCGCCGAGGTGTTCCGAAATAATATCGAGGGTTATTATTTTGAGGAAAATAGTGGGAGTATCGTTTAATAAAAGTCCTTATTAAATGAATTAAAATACATGACTCTTACACTGCATATTTACTGTTGTAGATAACCATGGCACAAAACACATCGACACTTTCATTGCGATCGATCCTTGAGAAGGAAAAACTGAATGGGACCAACTTTCTCAAATGGTACCGAAACTTGAGGATAGTCCTCAAACAAGAGAGAAAGGCTTATGTCCTAGAGCAGCCCATTCCGAATGAGCCTGCTGCCACTGCTCCAAGAGCTGAAAGGGATGCTCACAAGAGGCATTCTGATGATGCTTTGGATGTTGCATGCCTCATGCTTATTACCATGGAATCTGAGCTTCAGAAGCAACATGAGAACATGGGGGCGTTCGATATGATCGAACATCTCAAAATGCTTTTCCAAGAGCAAGCTAGGCATGAGAGGTTTGGGACCTCTAAGGCATTGTTTCAGTGCAAGATGTCTGAGGGAAGTCCCGTGGGTCCTCATGTGCTCAAGATGATTGGGTACATTGAGAATCTTGAGAATTTGGGATTTGCTCTTCAGAAAGAGTTGGCTATCGATGTAGTCTTGCAATCATTGCCTGAAAGCTACAGTCAGTTCGTCATGAACTATAACATGAACGACCTTGACAAGTCCCTCCCTGAATTGCTCAACATGTTGAGAACTGCTGAGCAAAACCTTAAGAAGGCTAAGCCCATTTTGATGGTTCAAAAGGGCAAGGGAAAAGGAAAAGCCAACAAGAAGAAGGATAAAGCTAATGGAAAGTCCAATGCTAGTTCTTCTTCAGCTGCACTGAAACCAAAGGGTGGTGTGGCAAAGGAAGGGGAGTGCTTCCATTGTAAGCAACCTGGACACTGGAAGCGCAACTGCAAGCTCTATCTTGAAGAACTTGCTAAGGAAAAAGGAAGTAAGACTTCCACTTCAGGTATTCTTGTTATAGAGGCTAACTTTTCTACTTCCTCATCTTGGGTATTGGATACTGGATGTGGATCTCACATTTGTGCAAATGTGCAGGATCTAAGTAGAAGTAGAAGATTGGCCCGAGGTGAAGTGGACCTACGTGTTGGAAATGGAGCAAGGGTTGCTGCCTTAGCCGTAGGGACTTATGTTCTCACTTTACCTAGTGGATTAGTTTTAGAATTAGACAACTGCTACTTTGTGCCTACTATTAGTAGAAATTTGATTTCTGTTTCTTGTTTGGACAAGAAAGGTTTTTCATTTATAATAAAGGACAAATGTTGTTCTATTTATTTGAATGAAATATTTTATGGTAGTGCTCAACTTAGCAATGGGTTGTATGTTCTAGACCTCGAAGATCCAATCTATAATGTGAATACCAAGAAGGTCAGATTAAATGATTCAAACCCGACCTATCTCTGGCACTGTCGCTTGGGCCATATAAATGAGACCCGCATATCCAAGCTCCATAAGGATGAACTCTTGGACTCATTTGATTTTGAATCATATGAGACATGTGAGTCATGTTTGTTGGGCAAGATGACCAAAGCCCCATTTACAGGGCAAAGTGAAAGGGCTAATGACTTACTAGGACTCATACATAGTGATGTATGTGGCCCTATGTCTACACAAGCTAGAGGAGGTTTCCAATACTTCATTACTTTCACTGATGACTTCAGCAGATATGGCTATGTGTATCTCATGAGACATAAGTCAGAATCCTTTGAAAAGTTCAAAGAATTCAAGAATGAAGTAGAGAATCAACTCGGGAAAAGTATCAAAGTGCTTCGATCAGATCGAGGTGGAGAGTACTTGGATCGAGAATTCCTTGACTATCTGAAGGAGTGTGGTATAGTATCACAACTCACTCCACCAGGTACACCTCAATGGAATGGTGTATCTGAAAGGAGAAATCGAACTCTGTTAGACATGGTTCGCTCTATGATGAGTCAAGCTGACCTTCCAAACTCCTTTTGGGGACATGCTCTAGAGACAGCCGCTTTTACACTAAACCGAGTTCCATCTAAATCGGTTCAAAAGACACCATATGAGATATGGAGTGGGAGGCGTCCCAATTTGTCTTTTATGAAGATTTGGGGCTGTGACGCTTATGTGAAACGTCAATCCTCTGACAAACTAGGGCCCAAATCTCAAAAATGCCTTTTTGTTGGGTATCCCAAAGAAACAAAGGGTTACTATTTCTACAATCCTTCTGAGCAAAAAGTGTTTGTTGCTCGAACTGGTGTCTTTTTAGAGAAAGAGTTTATCTCTAAAGAAACTAGTGGGAGGAAAGTAGAACTTGAAGAAATTCAAGAACAACAAGGAGACATCGAACCTGAAATGGAACCTGAACAGACACCATAAGATGTTGTGGTTCAAGAGTCTGTTCCTGTAGCACAGAGCCCACGTAGGTCTAGTAGGATTCGGCGTGAGCCTGAGAGATATGGATTTCTCATGACTCACACTGGTGATGTGATGCTCATGGATCAGGATGAGCCCACAACCTACCAACAAGCTATGTCGGGGCCTGACTCTGAGAAGTGGCTAGTGGCCATGAAATCCGAGATGGAATCCATGTATGAAAACCAAGTATGGACTTTGGTTGACCCACCTGAAGGGGTAAAACCCATAGGGTGCAAATGGGTTTTCAAGAAGAAAACTGACATGGATGGTAATGTGATTACCTTTAAGGGACGATTGGTTGCAAAATGTTTCAAGCAAATTCATGGTATTGACTATGATGAAACTTTTTCACCAGTTGCTATGCTTAAATCCATCCGAATTTTGTTTGCTATTGCTGCACACTATGATTATGAGATATGGCAAATGGATGTCAAAACTGCATTCCTAAATGGAAAGCTACTTGAGGATGTGTTCCTAAATGGAAAGCTACTTGAGGATGTGTACATGACACAACCTGAGGGTTTTGTCACTCCTGAGAATGCTAATAAAGTGTGCAAGTTGCAAAGGTCCATTTATGGACTGAAGCAAGCTTCTCGAAGTTGGAATCTTCATTTTGATGAAGCAATCAAAGAGTTTGGTTTTATCAAAAATGAAGATGAACCTTGTGTCTACAAGAAGGTTAGTGGGAGCGCTATTGTCTTCTTGGTGTTGTATGTAGATGACATACTACTCATCGGGAATGACATTCCTGAGCTACAGTCTGTGAAGACTTGGCTAGGGAAATGTTTCTCTATGAAGGACTTGGGTGAAGCAGCCTATGTGTTAGGCATCAGGATCTATAGAGATAGATCTAGAAAGCTTCTTGGCCTAAGTCAAAGTACATATATTGACAAGGTGCTAAAGAGGTTTAGCATGCAAGATTCCAAGAAAGGATTCTTGCCCATGTCACATGGTATCACTCTTTCTAGATCTCAGTGTCCGAGTACACCCGAGGAGAGAGAGCGCATGAGTAAGATTCCATATGCCTCAGCAATTGGATCTATCATGTATGCCATGATATGTACTCGTCCCGATGTCTCATATGCTTTGAGCATGACGAGTAGGTACCAATCGAACCCCGGTGAGAGTCACTGGACAGCTGTTAAGAACATCCTTAAGTACTTACGAAGGACTAAGGATGCATTCTTGGTCTTTGGAGGTGAAGATGAGCTCGTTGTAAGGGGTTACACCGATGCAAGCTTCCAATCCGATAAGGATGATTTTAGATCGCAATCTGGTTATGTGTTTTGTATTGGTGGTGGTGCTGTGAGCTGGAAGAGTTCAAAGCAAGAGACAGTAGCTGACTCTACAACAGAATCTGAGTACATTGCCGCCTCTGATGCTGCGAAGGAGGCAGTTTGGATCAAGAAGTTCATCACTGAACTTGGAGTGGTTCCAAGCATTGCCGACCCGATAGAGCTCTATTGTGACAACAATGGAGCAATCGCACAGGCTAAGGAACCTCGATCTCACCAGCGATCCAAACACATACTCCGACGCTATCATCTCATCAGGGAGATCATCGAGAGGGGTGATGTAAGGATATGCAGGACTTCGACAGATAGCAACATTGCTGATCCACTGACAAAGCCCCTTACGCAGCAAAAGCATGATAGCCATTCTAGGTCCATCGGTATTAGATACATGGATGATTGGCTTTTAGTGCAAGTGGGAGATTGTTAGTGTTGTGCCCAAAAGCCAATCATGAGATGATTGTATTTTTTGCACATTGAGTCATGATATTTTATTAAGGCATTAATCCAGCAATTATGTTTGTTGTTTTGTTTCTGCGTAACTTAACAAACATAATTGTAACCCTAGAATAATGATATTCTTAAACATCCCTTGTCTAGTATTATTGTGGAGCGGGTTGCAATAATACATAACGACTAGCATATGTGGAGACTAATATGAGATATGTAGTCTACATATGGGTACAAGTTGGAGAACTTGTGTACTGGACCGACCCACCATGAGAACACTACATGGATCGTTATATGAGTGTCATAAGTGATTCTCATAGTGATCATGGTATATGTAGTCCTTCGACCTAAGATCATCAAGGTTCCCTACATGTGAGTCACATACTTTGATACTTTCCTTTGTTGCTCGTAACTGAGTGAACTTGAAGGAGGTCATTGGGTATGTCACATATCATGCGGAGGGATTTGTATGATCAAGATGGGATTTGTCCCTCCTATGTAACGGGAGTGATATCTTCGGGCCCCTTGATAGAGTGAGACTTAGAAAAATGCATGGCCATGCTCGGATGAGTTGATATATGATATCAATGTCATCAGTTTAAGTTAGTCTACTCGGTAATCAAGAAACCAAAGATTGGGCTATACGAGAGTGACACATTCCATGTCTCGTGCTTAGTCTTGATATCTTGGACAAAGGGACAATGGCATATATCGGTGATGATCATAAAGGTTTAGTCGAATCATCGACAATCTTGTCACTTGGGTAGCAATGATGTGTTGCTAGACACCGCTCATTGCTTATGATCATAAATGTGATTTATGATCATTGCCAACGTGGTAAGAGCCTATTGGGTCGCACACATAGAGCTATTTGGATCATTAGAGTGCATGGGCTAATTATTTGGGTTATGGTTTCACTTTAATTTCATATTAATAATGGGCCAAAAAGTTGAGCCATTATTAAGCCCGAAATTAAATCCTAATTGGATTAGGGCTTTGAAACCCATTAGGCCTGGAAGTTGAGTCTCACTATAAATACAACTTTTAAGTGAGAAATTCGTAGGTCTCCTTGCCCTAGCCTCCAAAAAGGACAGCCGCACTCTTCTCTTGCAATTCCTTGGAGGACGCAAGCTAGCACTGCGAGCGCAAGAGAAACGCATCTACCGGGACGTGGTGGAAGCGTGGTGATCCCGAGAGGCTCATGTGGATACCATAGAGAGCCTGAACACGTCAACTGTTCAGGTTTTGTGATTCGACTCTACAGTTGAGTGAGAGATCTCAATCGAAAATTAGGTATGAAAATTTTCGAACACCCGGTTTACCCCGTTTCACTTGGATCCTGGAGGGTTTCGGTTAAATTCTGCTGCGCTGTTTGGCTCCCGAAACCCAACAGTCCCCGGGACAGTATGTTCTCTGTTGCGGACTAATTGTGAGAACCCCCGTTTCCGAAGCTCCGATGAGGTGACTTGTGACTTTTCTCCAGACGTGCATCTAGAGAGGATGCTCTTCTTTTTGGAGGTGCTGTTGACAACATTTGGTCGAGTTGTTGTGTCATTTCAACCACGATAGAATGGTGAAAATCACAGAGGAAGCCCATTGTGACCATCAGAGGACGCTCATCCTCTAGTAGGAAAGTCTCCGTTGCAGGTTGTTTGGTTGTTACTTGAGTTTCCGATGTGAACTGGGACCTCGGGAATCCTTTGTCCTTTGAATGCGGGTCTCAACAATTGCGACTTAAGAGTGGGTTCCCACAAATAGTGCCAATTGATGGCTGGCAGCATCATCATCGTACGACATGCTAGGCCTGAAAGAGACTTCCAATGAATAGGTATCTGCAAAATCTTAAAGAAAGTGGCTGAGGAGCCCCCAGGAGTGTGTTTCTAAGGGAGAAGCCTTCGATGCCCAATTTACTGTATGAGAGAGAAGTTTTTTAAGAGTAAAGAGTATAAAGGAGAGAGTCATGTGTCCTTTACGTAGGAGCCTCCCAAGTATTTATAAGAGAATAGAGGGAGAAGGCCGTTTTACATAACCTATTTAGATCAGGACACAGTTTGGCTAAATCTGATCCATACCTTTGGAGACAGGCATCTCCAGTTGGCACTAGGCAGTTCCGGCTAGAGGGTTGGCACGTGTGTTAGGCTTCTGTGTTAGAGATCCCCCAATTGTATTTCTTCAGTTTTTTGTGAGACCCCTTCAGGGCAAGGACTTTTCCCCAGGGCTAGTAAGAAAGGACCCTCGGAATGGCTGACCATCTTTGGAAGACCATTTCTTTTGTCGAGGATGGTGGACTTATAATCCCGAGGGTGGTAGTGTGCAAATATGAGGGTGGTGAGGAGCCTTTTTTCCAGAGTTAGCCATATGTATTACTGAGGGTGGTGCTAGATTCTTCGGAGGAAGAAGGTCTTCGTGGGCAAGAGCCCTTCAACTATCAGAAGGATAACAAGTGAAGGTCACAAAATAAGTACTTTTTTGCGGAGATAGGCAAGAGATGGAAGGATCTACCAATGTAGTGGGCCTCTATGATTTTAGTAGTTGATATGATGGATCCGTCGAAGTTGCTGACCCTTGAACTAGAGTCCAAGTTCGAGGATTTTGACAGTCGTATTCGTACGGTAGCCAACTGGTCGGGTCAGGTACCATTTCTAATTAAGTAGAACTTAATAACCGAAGAGGTTCTTCAGGAATTAGATGTCATCAAGGAGCACCTAATTGACGAAAATATGTCAAAGCTAGGTATGGATGGGAAGAAGTCCTGGCTTATCCACCTTATTCGAGGAAAACAGTCTCATACTGCCCTTGTGGAGAGTAAGTTCTTTTTTTTTTGTTAGTTAAAGAATTTTTGTACTTACACTAATGTTTTTCACTTTGCAAAAATGGGCAACAAGCTTTCTACCTTCTACTAGAGTTTATTCCTCATTCAAGCTAAGAAAGTCGAACAAATTAAGAAAGCCCAAAAAATGAAGAAGGGGCTATCTTCGGCGGCTCAATCTTCGGCGACCCCAAGGTAGAAAAAGCTAAGGAAGATTTCCTTCCATCTCCCCTCGAACGCATCACTAAAGTAGTGGAACCCTTGTTTGAGGTGGCTATCCTCTCCGTCCCCGTTAGCGCTACTTTGGCTGCGGAGACCTTGGTGACATCCTTGGACGTGCTTTCACCTAAAGAAGCCGAGGAAAGGCAGAGGTGAAATGGAATGGATATCCTTGTGGATATCCTTAAAGTAAGCAATTTCAAGGGTGGGGTCCCCGAGGTCCCTTTACCAGGTTTGTCCTTTAACCTTCTATCTATGACTTTTGGTCTTTTTAGGATTTTAGATTTTATAGATGAGTGGTTAAGGGACAACATGGTATTGGAACTTCGGTGTGATTTTGTAGAGTATCCACCTTAGATCGAGTGAATGATGGAGCTTGCTCAAAATAGGGTTGTTCAGGATGCAAAGATCTCCAATGACAAGGTCTTGAGGGAGCCCTTCTAGACTTTTACTGAGGACATGGATTTGTTCTTAGAAGACTGTTAGAAGATGGTTCCCTAGATGGCTAGGGGAATATTAACAAATGCAACCTTTCAATCTCTGATGGACTCTTGTCCGAATAAAGAGATTTTGGCTGCTCGGATAACCGAGCATGCCATTAAGGTATTCTCTTCCGTCTAGTACTTGAGAAAATTTTAGTGTCCTAGCCTTCTCATTACACTTAGTGCCATCTTTCCTCTTGTAGATGCTCCTCTGTAGAGGATATCTTCAGTCTTGGGGGCAATGCAATCCTTAATCCAAAGTCAGTTGGAGTAGAATTTGGCTAAGGCCAAAGAAATTTCCATGAACTCCTACCTCAAGTATGGAAAACTCAACAAAATTGCCAAGCAAGAACTAGTGAAGCTTTGCCAAGAGATGCTAGATAGCCAGAAGGAACTTCTTGAAGATTATTCTTCAAAACTCTCTGACCTTAGGGCAAAGTTGATAGAGCATAGTTTGCTGGTGGAGGCTCTTCGGAAGGAGAAGGAGTACGTGGTTATTAATTTCACCAAGGCCTTGAGGATAAGTGCCGAGCTTGGTGCTAAGGTCGATCAGTTGAAGAAATGGAAGAAAAAAAGAAGAAGAAGAAAAAGGATAAGGGAATAGAGGCTCTAAAAAATGAGGTGGAAGATCTAAAGGCAAATAATGCGGAAGCTGATTTGGTGACAAAGGCTTTTTTTCAAGATGGCTTCTGCTTTACTTGCCATCAAATACTTTCACACTTCCCTGACCTTGACATATCCTTTCTCCAAGTCCTTGACATTCCTAAAGGGTCTTCCCCAGAGTGGTGGAAAAAGGAGTTTCTCAACCTTCCAAAGAAATACCTGTTGAACAAAGACGTTCAAGACGATGATGACGAAGATCTTGAGGATGAAGATGATGGTGAGGAGTACCCCTCTTTTCTTTTCTTTTTTTTTTGTACTTTTCTTGCCCTGACATAATAAAATGCCTTTTTTTCCCAATTCTATGTTCAAAATTTTGGCTATGTCCTCAAGAAGCATTGATGCTTCCAGTTGTTTTAGCTACCTTTGATATTTGTGCTACTTCCGGCAGTATCATTCACCACTTTTGTTATTGTTGATAAGGTGTTTAATACATCTACCAAGAGTGGCATGTTCAGTGATATGTACCACCTTCAGTAAATATGATATAAAGAAAAACATTTTCACCATCTTTGGCTAATTTGAATGAAAATTTTTCTAATTGTTGTGCATAATTTCTGGCATATAAACAACATCTTCGGTGATCACATATTTGTATAACTTTAGAAAATTCCCATACCACCTTCAGTAAATTTCCTATAAATACAATGTTCCTTAAAAAATTTCTAACTATAGAATTTTTGAGTTTATAGACTCCTAGCCGAACTTCATCTATGAAAAAATAAGGTCCTTCCCAGTTTGCCTAGAGAGACAACATGAGATGGTTTCCGAGCCTACAATTTAGCCTTCCGGAGAATGAGATCTCTGATCTTTATTCCTTTAGGTTTGACCTTTAAGTTCGTGGCGATGGCTGCTCTTTGCTGAAAAGCCTTTCTTTTAAGTTCAGCAATTTCCCTATGTTCATAATGTTAGTGTTGTGCCCAAAAGCCAATCACGAGATGATTGTATTTTTGCACATTGAGTCATGATATTTTATTAATGCATTAATCCAGTAATTATGTTTGTTGTTTTATTTCTGTGTAACATAATAAACATAACTATAACCCTAAAATAAAGATATTCTTAAATGTCCCTGGTCCAGTATTGTCACAGAGTAGGTTATAATTGTTAGTGTGTTCCCAAAAGCCAATCATGAGATGATTGTATTTTTTTACACATTGAGTCATGATATTTTATTAAGGCATTAATCCAGCAATTATGTTTGTTGTTTTGTTTTGCGTAATGTGATAAACATAATTGTAACCCTAGAATAATGATATTCTCAAATGTCCCCAGTCTAGTATTATTTTGGAGCAGGTTTCAGTGATACATAATGACTAGCATATGTGGATACTAATATGAGATATGTAGTCTACATATGGGTACAAGTTGGAGAACTTGTTGCTGGACCGACCCAACTTGAGAATACTACATGGATCGTTATATGAGTGTCATAAGTGATTCTCATAGTGATCATGGTATATGTAGTCCTTTGACCTAAGGTCATCAAGGTTCCCTACATGTGACTCATGTACTTTGATACTTTCCTTTGTTGCTCCAGACTAAGTGAACTTGAAGGAGGTCATTGGGTATGTCACATATCATGCGGAGGGATTTGTATGATCAAGATGGGATTTGTCCCTCCTATCTAACGAAAGTAATATCTTCGGGCCCCTTGATAGAGTGAGACTTAGAAAATGCATGGCCATGCTCGGATGAGTTGATATATAATATCAATGTCATCAATTTAAGTTGGTCTACTTGGTAATCAAGAAACCAAAGATTGGGCTATACGAGAGTGACACATTCCATGTCTCGTGCTTAGTCTTGATATCTTGGACAAAGGGACAATGGCATATATTGGTAATGATCATAAAGGTTTAGTTGAATCACCGACAATCTTGTCACTGGGGTAGTAATGATGTGTTGCTAGACACCCCTCATTGATTTTGATCATAAATGTGATTTATGATCATTGCCAATGTGGTAAGAGCCTATTGGGTCGCACACATAGAGCTATTTCGATCATTGGAGTGCATGGGCTAATTATTTGGGTTATGGTTTCACAATAATTTCGTATTAATAATGGGCCTAAAAGTTGAGCCATTATTAAGCCAAAAATTGAAGCCTAATTGGATTAGGGTTTTGAAACCCGTTAGGCCTGGAAGTTGAGTCTCACTATAAATATAACTTTTAGTAAAAAATTTGAGTTTCTTCCCCTTGCCTGCCAAAATGACAACCGTACTTTTCTCTTGCAATTCCTTGGAGGAGGCAAGCTAGTGTTGCGAGCGCAAGAGAAACAGATCTACCAGGATGAAGTGGAAGCATTGTGATCCAGAGAGGCTCGTGTGGATACCATAGAGAGCTTGAACATATCAACTGTTTAGGTTTTGTGGTTCGACTCTACAGTTGTGTGAGAGATCTCAACCGAAAATTAGGTATGAAAATTTTTGAACACCCAGTTTACCCCGTTTTACTTGGATCCTGGAGGGTTTCAATTAAATTCCACTGCGCTTGTTTGGCTCTTGAAACCCAACAATAATAATACATAACGACTATCATATGTGGAGACTAATATGAGATATGTAGTCTACATGTGGGTACAAGTTTGAGAACTTGTGTGCTGGGCCAACCCACCATGAGAATGCTACAAGGATCGTTATATGAGTGTCATAAGTGATTCACATAGTGATCATGGTATATGTAGTCCTTTGACCTAAAGTCATCATGGTTCCCTACATGTGACTCACATACTTTGATAGTTTCCTTTGTTGCTCGAAACTAAGTGAACTTGAAGGAGGTCATTGGGTATGTCACATATCATGCACAGGGTTTTGTATGATCAAAATGAGATTTGTCCCTCCTATGTAACAGGAGTAATATCTTTGGCCCCTTGATAGAGTGAGACTCAGAAAATGCATGGCCATGCTCAAATGAGTTGATAGATGATATCAATGTCATCAGTTTAAGTTAGTCGACTCGATAATCAAGAAACCAAAGATTGGGCTATGTGAGAGTGACACATTACATGTCTTGTGCTTAGTCTTGATATCTTGGACAGATGACAATGGCATATATGGATAAAGATTGTAAAGGTTTAGTCGAATCACCGACAATCTTATCACTTGGGTAGCAATGATGTGTTGCTTGACACTGCTGATTGCTTATGATCATAAATGTGATTTATGATCATTGTCAATATGGTAAGAATCTATTGGGTCGCACACATAAAGCCTATTTGGATTATTTCAGTGCATGGGCTAATTTATTTGGGTTATGGTTCCAAGATAATTTTGTGTTAATAATTGCCCCAAAAGTTGAGCCATTATTAAGCCTGAAATGAAACCTAATTGGATTAGGGCTTTGAAACCCATTAGGCTTGGAAGTTAAGTCTCACTATAAATACATCATATAGTGAGAAATTTGTTGTTTTTTCCCGAGCCTCCCAAAAGTTCCAGCCGCACTATTCTCTTGTTCTTCTTTGGAGGACACAAACTAGCACTGCGAGCTCAAGAGAAATGCATCTGCTGGGACGTGGTGGAGGCATGGTGATCCCGAGTGGCTCATGTGGTTACCGTAGAGAGCTTGAGCACCTCAACTATTTAGGTTTTATGATTCGACTCAACAATTGGGTAAAGATCTCAACTGAATTAGGTACGAAAAATTTTGAACACCCGGTTTACCCCATTTCACTTAGATCCTGGAGTGTTTCGATTATATTCCATTGCACTTGTTTGGCTCCCAAAACCCTGCAACCATGTCAAGCTTAGCTCTCAAGCCAAGGTCATTCCCTTCTTCATTTAACACATGTATTCTTCTGGAAGGATGTATAACTTCGACAGGGATAAGAACCATTGCTCCGAACACGGGTGAAAATGGAATTTCACCAGCAACTCTTCTAAGGGTTGGTCGGTAACTCCATACTACACTAGGTAGCTCACTTGGCCACTTTCAACAGTATCATTCACCACTTTTGTTAGTGTTGATAAGGTGTTTAATGCATCTACCAAGAGTGGCATGTTCGATGATATGTACCACCTTCAGTAAATGCATTATAAAGAATAACATTTTCACCATTTTTGGCTAATTTGAATGAAAATTTGTCTAAGTGTTTTGCATAATTTCTAGCATATAGACAACATCTTCAGTTATCACATATTTGTATCACTTGGGAAGCTTCCTATACCACCTCTGGTAAATGTTCTCTAAATACAATGTTCCTTAGAAAATTTTGAAGTGTAGAATTTTTTCAAAGAATCTGAATGCCATGTGTTTTTCAATTCTTCAACTTTGGCATTTTCGACATTATAGACGCCTGGCCAAACTTCGTCTACGTCAAAATAAGGTCCTTCCCAGTTTCCTTGGGGTACACCATGAGATGGTTTTCAGGCTTCAACTCAGCCTTTTAGAGGATGAGATCTCTTATCTTGATTCCTTTAGGTTTGACCTTCAAGATCGTTGCGATGGCTGCTCTTTGCTGAAAAGCCTTTCTTCTAAGTTCAGTAATTTCCTTATGTTCATCAACCATGTCAAGCTTGGCTCTTAAGCCAAGGTTGTTCCCTTCTTTATTTAACACTTGTATTCTTATGGAGGGATTTATAACTTTAAGAGGGATAAAAGCCTTTGTTCCGAACATGTGTGAAAATGGCGTTTCCCCAGTACCTCGTCTAAGAGTTGTTCAGTAACTCAATAGTACACTAGGTAGCTCACCCGACCACTTTTGGCAGTATCATTCACCACTTTTGTTAGTGTTGATAAGGTGTGTAATACATCTGCCAATATGATGGGTTTCGGGAGCCAAACAGTGCAGTGGAATTTAACTGAAACCCTCCAGCATCCAAGTAAAACGAGGTAAACCGGGGGTTCAAAAATTTTCATACCTAATTTTCGGTTGAGATCTCTCACCCAACTGTAGAGTTGAATCACAAACTTCAACAGTTGACGTGTTCAAGCTCTCTATGGTATCCACACGAGCCTCTCAGGATCACCACGCTTCCACTATGTCCCAGCAGATGCGTTTCTCTTGCGCTCGCAGTGCTAGCTTGCGTTTTCCAAGGAATTGCAAGAGAAGAGTGCGGTTGTCCTTTTTGGAAGGCTAGGGCAAGGAGACTAGCGAATTTCTCACTAGAAGTTGTATTTATAGTGAGACTCAACTTCCAGGCCTAATGGGTTTCAAAGCCCTAATCCAATTAGGCTTTAATTTCGGGCTTAATAATGGCTTAACTATTAGGCCCATTATTAATACGAAATTATTATGAAACCAAAACCCAAATTATTAGCCCATGCACTCTAATGATCCAAATAGCTCTATGTGTGCAACCCAATAGGCTCTTACCACATTTGCAATGATCATAAATCATATTTATGATTAGAAGCAATGAGTGGTGTCTAGCAACACATCATTGCTACCCAAGTGACAAGATTGTCGATGATTCAACTAAACCTTTATGATCATCACCTATATGTGCCACTGTCCCTTTGTCCAAGATATCCAGACTAAGCACGAGACATGGAATGTGTCACTCTTATATAGCCCAATCTTTGGTTTCTTGATTATCGAGTAGACTAACTTAAGCTTATGACATTGATATCGTATATCAACTCATCTGAGCATGGCCATGCATTTTCTAAGTTTCACTCTATCAAAGGGCGCAAAGATATCACTCCCGTTACATAGGAGGGACAAATCCCATCTTGATCATACAAATCCCTCCGCATGATATGTGACATAGCCAATGACCTCCTTCAAGTTCACTCAGTTACGAGCAACAAAGGAAAGTATCAAAGTATGTGACTCACATGTAGGGAACCTTGATGATCTTAGGTCGAAGGACTACATATACCATGATCACTATGAGAATCACTTATGACACTCATATAACGATCCATGAAGTGTTCTCATGGTGGGTCGGTCTAGTACACAAGTTCTCCAACTTGTACCCATATGTAGACTACATATCTCATATTAGTCTCCACATATGCTAGTCGTTATGTATTATTGCAACCCGCTCCACAATAATACTATACTAGGGACGTTTAAGAATATCATTATTCTAGGTTACAATTATGTTTATTATGTTACGCAGAAACAAAAAAATGAATATAATTGCTGGATTAATGCCTTAATAAAATATCATGACTCAGTGTGCAAAAAATACAATCATCTCCTGATTGGCTTTTGGGCACAACACTAACACAATAGTGGCATGTTTGGTGATATGTACCACCTTCAGTAAATTCGTTATAAAGAATAGCATTTTCACCATCTTTGGCTAATTTGAATGAAAATTTGTCTAAGTTTTTTGCATAATTTCTGGCATATAAACAACATCTTCAGTGATCATATATTTGTATAACTTTGGAAACTTCCCATACCACCTTCGGTAAATTTTGTCTAAATATAATGTTCCTTAGAAAATTTTTAAGCGTAGATTTTTTTTAAAGAATCTGAATGCCATGTGTTTTTCAATTTTTCTCCTTTGGCATTTTTCAGTTTATAGAATCCTGGCTGAACTTCATCTGTGACAAAGTGAGGTCCTTCCCAGTTTGCCCAGAATACACCATGAGATGGTTTCTGGGTTTCCAACTCAACCTTTTAGAGAATGAGATCTTCTATCTTGATTTCGTTTGGTTTGACCTTCAAGTTCATCGTGATGGCTGCTATTTGCTAGAAAGCCTTTCTTTTAAGTTTGGCAATTTCCTTATGTTCATCAACCATGTCAAGCTTGGCTCTTAAGCTAAGGTCATTCCCTTTTTCATTTAACACTTGTATTCTTATGGCAAGATTTATAACTTTGATAAGGATAAGATCCTTTGTTCCAAAACAAGAGTGAAAAAGGCATTTCCCCAATAGCTTTTTTAGGTGTTATTTGGTAACTCCATAGTGCACTAGGTAGCTCACCTGGCCACTTTCCGTTAGCTTCATTCAACCACTTTTTAGACCATCTTTCATTGTTTTGTTGGACACTTTAACTTGTCTATTGCTCTGAGGATGGGCAACTAAGGTAAATTTAAATTTTATGCAAAGGTTGGTGGTGAATTCCTGGAACCCTTTGTCAATGAATTGGGAACCATTGTCCGCTACTATCACCCTTGGGCAATTGAATCTTCATATGATGTTCTTCCAAATGAACTTCTGAATGTCCTTAGCCAAAATTGTGGCTAAGGGTTCTGCCTCAATCCACTTTGTAAGGTAATCTACTGCCATGATGCAGTACTTTATACCTCTTAGAGCCGTAAGAAGGGGACCAATAAGGTCAATTCCCCATACGGTGAAGGGGTAATGGTAGTTTGTAGAAGTTATTGCTTTCAAATGTGCTCTTTGGATGGGTGCATGTCTTTGACATTTGCTGCATCATTCAACAAACTACTGAGCATCCTTTCTTATGGTGGGCCAAAAATATCCTTGCAGAAGTAGTACTCCAGCAAGGGCATCTATGTCAATGTGTGATCCACAAATTCCTTCGTCAACTTCTTTTAGGACTGCTTCAACGTCTTCTTCATTAACGCACCTTCACAGC
Source organism: Aquilaria sinensis (assembly GCA_005392925.1). NCBI lineage: Eukaryota > Viridiplantae > Streptophyta > Magnoliopsida > Malvales > Thymelaeaceae > Aquilaria > Aquilaria sinensis. The sequence continues at coordinate 186,731 of SMDT01003228.1, read as the reverse complement.
TTGAGTACCCTTGTCGGTATAACTCTTCCCCAATCATGAAGTAACTCCCTGACTGAGTTCGCACCTTTGTAGCTTTTTGAGGCTCTTTGGGTAAATAGGAACTTGTCAGGTACTCCTTTATGTCTAGATTTATTCAGGCATAACCTTCAGGGAGTAAATGAATATATTTAGGTTCATTGATAGAAGGGATACAAGTCTTTCCTGTTCATCTTCAGCCAGTCTTTTCCCAATTTGGGTACTTCGGCTAGGGACTAACTCTATGTCGTCAGTTTATACTTTCTCAATATCACCCTCTTCCCTTTCTATACTATCTTTGGTGAGTGTGTCTTCCTTACCTAAAGTCTATGTGTGGACTTTAGCTGGCCTCTACCTTGCTTTGACAAACACCTTTCAAACTTCAACTTGGTCAATGAGTATCTCCTCATCCACTTCCTTCACCTTGAATGTGACCATCAAGTACTTCACATCCGTTTATAGGTGAAGTTGCCTTGTGTCTGTCTACTGAGGATGGTGTTATACAATGAAGGGACATTTGTGATGGTGAACCTTGTCATAGTGGAAGCAAAGAGTTCTTCCCTCATCTTGACCAAAGTACCCCTTAGCATTAGAGGTAGGTTAATGCATCCTAGTATTGGGAGTTCCGAGGGACCAACCCCAAATGTGGGTAAGGTCATGGGTTTGAGCTCACCCTTGAAAATACCCAAGCTTGGCAATAGGTGGGCAAACACAACATCGGTGTTCAAGCCATCATCAATGAGCACTCTCTTCACATCCTAATTTTTGATCCTAGCCATGATCAATAAAGTGTCATCATGCATGAACTTCACAATCGACCCATGACTTCGGGTGAGTTTGTTCGTCGGGTTGTCAAACTCCATCATTGGAACCTCTCTCACCTTTCTCTTTCATTTAGCCGAGGGTAATCTAGTGGTTATGGTCTGGATTATCCTGGCCGAGGATGGGGGGTCTTTCCTGGGACTTTTGTTAGTTCGGCTCCTGTTAGAGTCGTACTCCTAATCTTCACCTTTTCCCTCAAATTTTCTTTTTTCCTATGACTTGGGCAACGGCATCCCCAAGTAGCACCAAAGCTACCCTTGTTTAATTGAGGACTTAATGTACTTCCTTAATTGGAAGCAATCCTTGATATCGTGCCCATAATCTTGGTGAAATTGGTAGTATTTCTTCATGTTCTTTTTGTTGTTTGAATTCATGGACTTCAAACATTGAATTGATGCTCTTTGCCTTTCCAAGGCCATCAGGATGTTTGTTCTTATAGTGTTTAAGGGGGTGAATGTCATTGGCCTTTTCCCCCTTACCTTCCAAGGTCTGCCTCCACCTTCAACGCGGTATCGAGGTTAGGGACTCTGACCTTCAGACTAATGGGGATCAACTTTTGGTCCTCCTATTCTCAATTCCTCAACCTTCATATGTTGTTCTGCCCTCCAGTAGAATTCACCGAGGGCATCTGAGGGATCCTTGGAGAACTTGTATAAGAGCTATGAATTCTTCCTCAATCCTCAGATCATTGTGAGGATCTTGATTTTAGGGTAGAAGTCTGAAACATTGAGTGCCTCTCTGTTGAACCTTTCGACAGAGTCCTTAATAGTCTCCCAATTCTTTTAGGCTATGTCAAACATCTGCCCCGACATCTATAATGTTGGTCTACTCCTGATGAATTCTACGTGAATGCCTTAGATAGCTTGTGGAACCCCGTGATTATTTTGGCCGCCAAAGAGCTATACCACACCATTGCTAATCGCAAAATGATGCATTTGAAACACATACAAAGGGTGGCATCATCGACTCCATGAAGACCATGCTCCTCTTATACTTAGTCAGGTGAGCTTGAGGGTCACTTCACCCATCATAGGTCTCCAAGCGAGGTGCACAGAAGTCACCGGGCATTAAAGCCTCCACTATCACCTAGATGAAGGGGGACTTGTCTTTGGTGAAGGTCTCTAAGAACCTTGGCCAGACTGTAGCACCATCCTTTCCCCGATATCAAGAATGGTGTAGTAGAGGGGAATGATGCCTTTATTTGGGCGAGTAACTTCAGCGTCGAGGGGACATGGATTTCTCATGTGGAGAACGACCCTGGCGGCGTGAGGTCCTTGGCTCATTTGACTTGGACCTCTTCATACACCATCCATGCGATGGCAGGTTCTTTATTGAGGATTCAACATGGAAGCTTTTATTGGGTGAACACCGATGAGCTGACCGGCAGCCCCTCACCAAATGGGTCCCTGGAAAAGGGGTCCTTGTATGTGAATGTTCCTTCAACCACCTTTGGTTGAGTTACTATGTCATTTTGGCCACTTTGAAGTGCTCGAAGTTGTGTAGAAAACCTATAGTGACCGTACGAGGATGTTCATCCTTGAGCAAGGAAGGCTCCAAGGGGTGCTTGATAGTTTGCCGCCGGAGGCTTAGGTGTGAACTGGGACTTCAGAATGCCTTTGTCCTTGGAAAATTGAGTCTCTATGATGACAACCTGAGAATGAGTTCCTAGAGATGGTGTCAAATGATGCTTTTGGGCATCTTCAATGTAAGACATTATGGACCTCCAATGTTGGTTCGCTTGAGTAAAGTCTGCAACACTTGAAGAATATGGGTTAGAAGGTCCCTGAAGTGTTCTTCTGGGGAGGGACCTTTGATGCCCAAGTTAGTATGTGAGATAAAAGTTGTTGATAGTAGAAAGCAAAAAGGAAAGGCTCTCATAAGTTGTATTACCTAGGAGCCTCCTAAGCATTTATAGGAGGCTTTTGGGGAGAAGGCCATTTTCTTTAGTCAAGCAGATCGAGACACGTGGTTCACCAGAATTTCACACGTTCAATTCGTATCTCAGGGAGGGTGCACTTAGCTCTTTGTGTGTAGTTATGCCCAGGCAAGAAGCTAGGGGCATTTGGAGGTTGCTTGTTAGTGGTCCTACTAACCGTTCATTTGTTGTTTTTCCTTAGAACCCTTTGGGGCCTTGAGGACCCTTTCGAAACTAAAGTCTTCTCCGAAGGTGGCTAGGGGAAGCTTATCAGAGGCATAAACCATGTTTGGGATAGACCTTTTCTACTGAGGGCGATAGACTTCCACCCCAAAGGTTGGTTAAGCTAGTACCCGAGGATGGTGATTCACCATTTTCAAGGTCGGTTGTGCTAGCATCCGAGGGCGGTGCTGAGCATTCTTCTGAGGTTGGTCATATGACTTTCTAAGGGTGGTGTTGAGCTTTCTTTGGAGGCTAGTAATGTGACCTGCTGAGGGTGGTGTCAGGTCCACTAATCCGAAGGTTTAGTGGGCAATAGCCATTCAGCCATCAGCTGGCCAGCACTTAAAAACAATATTAAAATAGTACCAAAGAAAAAAGCACATATTTCTCTTAACCACATGTAAGCAACTATCACGCACACATGTCTTATACCATGTGGACTAGTACATGCAAATTTCTTCATTCAACCAGATATATTGTACTACAACCATCCACTTTTTAAGGCATACAAGACTTGATATGGCATAAGCATCCTTGTACAACATCCATACTACCAGCTCTCAACCACTAGGCATCAGATGTATGATCTCTATGTTCAAGGGTCCCATTGGAATGCCTTGCCTTTAATTTGTTCTTGAGTCCTATTTATAAGATAATTGTAGGCCTTTATCCTTATCAAAGGAACCTACCTTATTCCTATTCTCTTCATAATTAGTAGCTCAGAGCAACTGTACTATTGGACTTGCTAGTATTCCACTAGTATCAAATTTATTTTTCCCATTTATGTACAAGAATAAGTAAATTGGCATGCATATTTTTGTCAGACATGGTGTAGTGCCCCCTTAAGACTCCCTAACCCATTTAGGGCACCCTCGACTCCATGATCTTTCCTGAGGATCCTTTAGGTCTCCTAAGGCCTTTTGGCCGTATAACACCCTTTCTCTACACAATTGTTGCATGATCTAGGTGTATTCCGAACAAATTACAATCATGAGTTCCCTTACCATTACTTACTCTTCTCATCCTCTTTTCTTAAGCAACATAGCAATTTGTGCGTGTGTACAAATCTACCAACTAACATCAACATAAATAAGCAAGGCATAACCAAATTCAACCCTTACCTAAGCAACATTAAATGCAAGATTTCCATGTTCTAGCCAATGTTTTGGATGTCTCAATTTTAGTCTCTTCAATGGTCTTTATATAGTAGCTTGAGTAATTACCCATAATTGATCATTTAACAATAAGATTAATAGTTAACCCTTATTGTGAATTTACTTAACTGGCCTTTTAGACATTTGCTTCCCAATGAAATCCTTGTTCTTTTTTGCTTCTTTCACTTAATTAGATAAGAAGCAACTTCTTATTCATTTCCTAATACTTCTCAACAACTTCAACCATATTACAGCCCAATAAAAAAACAAAAATTTAGGATATTAAACTTAGAACCAATCCCTTGCAATGTGCACACACAACTACACTGTTTCTACTTTTGCTTCGTTGATAAATTTAAGTCAGTTGTAGCTCTTAATTCCCCTTTGTGAGCTAATGAAAATTAGTTTAAGTACATTCATTTTTGTCCAAAATAACCATTTAAACCTAGAACTAAAGGAAGAACTAGCAAATCCTACCATTCCAAAATCAACAGTACCTATGGCATTTCCTTGCACAAGCATGATTCCCAAGCTTCTCTTACATGTTTTCTTTTAAGAATAATCAACGAATCCAATTTAATCACCATTTCTAGCAACTACAAGATCAAAAAGAACTTTCAAATTATTGGAATAAGGATTCAAACTTACTTAAATAGTAAGCAAGAAAATTTAACTTATCATAGCACAAAAGATTGATTTTTATCCACAAATCTTCCTTGATTTATGGTTAATTTGGCTTGGATTAGCTTGGTTTTGGCTTGGCTAGAGATTCAAGTGGTTTGGCCGTGGTGTGTCTATGGGAGGGAAGTAGGTTTTGTGTGGTAAAGCTTGAAGAAGTAGCCTGGCTAGCTTAATGAACACACCACTACTTCGCTTAAAATTGCCACTCACCTGGTGGCTTAAGTGGCTATTGTGGAAAGTTGGGGAAAACTGTGACCATACTAATAACATTAAGACTAGATTCAGCATTTAGCCATAGAATTAATTACATGTCCAGTCGCCAGCTTTAAGGGACGAGTAATTTGGTCCTTATATCTTTAAGGGTTACATTTAAACTAGTAATGGACAATCTAGTCAATCCAAAACTTCATAATGATAGAGCGAGAATCATAAAAAACTGTGGCACCTCAAATTCAATATTTTCTCATGCTTTATCCAACCATGCAATAAAAATGGGTGCCTATATGACATGACCAACATGCCACTCTTGGTTGCATTCGCTTAAGTGATCACCTTAGTTTTAGCTACTATATTGTACTAAACTGAGACTCTAGCTTGCAAAAGATATTCTAAGCATTACAATTTCCAAAATAACTTTGTTACCATAGTAATTTAGGTCTGCCATAAGAAGGGCCACCATAACTACCTACATTCAAGAATTTGGTCCTCTAAATTCTGACTCCATTGATCATCCTAGGATATCGTGCCACTTATCTTTGTCAATTTCTACCAAGTGATGTTTTTCCTATATATGGTTTGATCCTTGGATCACATCCATAGGAATCCCTTCTAAAATCTAAAGGGCTGTCACCTAGCCAACCATGGAAATAGGCATGGTACTACCCTCAGAAAGCAGTTCAGCTAACCTTGAATTGGGGCCTAGCACCACCTTCGGATTGCCATAGGGCCAATCTAGGAAAAACACCTGACACTACCCTTGGATGGTGATCTAGCCAACCTTGGAAAAGGCAGTCTACCACTCTTGGTAGCACTAATGTCTTCCGAACACATTTTAGCATTCAATAAGTCCTCCCTATCGACCTTAGAAGAATACGGCAAAGGCCTAGCCCTTAGGATCACTGACAAGAACCACCCATTTTCCACTCGCTGAATGTCTAAGTGTAACCACCTACAGATAGCTAGGCACCCCTTTACCTGAGCTATGGACCGTATGTGTACAAATTTTGTAGCATACCCTACCCCGATGGGGTCCTCCCAAGAAGACGATGGAACAAATTTCCATGCTAGTTGGAGTTGGCTAGTTAATTGCTTGTCCCATTTTAAAACCTTTCATGCATCTAGTTATTAACCTACAATGCACTATACATGCACTTGCTTCAACTTGATTTTCTATTTAAGAAAATCAATTAGAAACATTGCCACAGTTCTTATAAAACATAAACAAACCACAAGTCAAAGCATAAAACATAAGTGTGTTTACTACAAGTAATAACCGCGCATATGCATCATTACATAAGTAGATACTATGCACATGCCCAAAAGCAACTAGAATACTACTCGACCTAGAGACATTGGAGGCTAAACTAGCAAACATACATATATTAAAAGACTACTACTAAGATCGATGGTCCACTATGTTTGTCATTGTGCCATTAGCCTCTGCAAGGCTGCAAGACAAATATAGTTAGTACAAACAACTTAACGAGCAAAGCTAGAATTAATGAATGATTCACTAGGTGGTTACTTAGAATACAAATGCTAGCTTGGCAACCCTTCAATGTAATCCACACAACAACATTAAAAGGAGTGAGAATCCAAAGATTCCCAATAAGGGATTTGGTGTTACGACCTAAAAAAATGGGAGAATTACAAGTGTGTCATAATGGATAAAAATGATTATATTGTGTAATTCTCACCACAGTGTTTGAAGTGTGGGGGGTAAAAGGCATGATCAACAACTCCTTAAAAGTGTTCCAAGTTACTAACTTGGCCCCCAAGAAAATCTATAAGGATTGCTTGTTTGTCAAGCAACCTATGGACTTTTTTGTAAGGTTTTGGAAATTCGAGTACCCAATTCCAAAACTCTGAAGAAAGAGACTTGGAGAGTTTTGGGAAGGATATAAATGGTATGAAAGTGCTATTGGAGGGCCAAATTACTCATGGAAGACAAGTTTGAACAAAGGAAACACTAAAGGCAATAAGGACCTAAATGTCCTAGTGTAAACCTTAAGCTGTTCAAGCTTTTGACTTAAGTCTAAGGGTGGAATTTTGGGGTTATCCCACCATAGGGGAGGCAGCCATGACTTGATAATTAGTCAAAAATTTTGGGCACAAGTGTACCAATGAGTTTAAGACAAGGAAACCATAATTAGTGAGAAGGAAAATGACATAAAGCAAGGTTAAACTTGTTAAGTGTGTTTTCGTGCCCTTAAGCTCATTTAAGGCCATTTAAGTGGCCGAATCACTTATCTCTCTCTCATTTTCATCCTCGCCCAGCCCAAGAACACAGTCATACTTCCTCCATAGCCACCACACCTTCAAACTTGCAATTGATTGAAATTGAAGGCAAAAGGAAGCAATTGGAAGCAAACTAGAGCTATTCTTGCATACTTCAAGGATTATGCTTCAAATTTGGCCTACTCACTTTGGTAAGGGTTCTCTTGCTCTCATGGACTGTTTTCTACAATTTTTAAACATCCATGGAGCTAGGGCTAACCTTGGAAGAGAGCCATGTGCTTGATGAACCAAGCTTAGTGAGGGGAGTGCACTTATTGAAGGTCTTGTGGCCTAGTGTGAAGTGCACAATGATGGCAGTAAAGTGAGGGTTTCTAGAGCCCAAAGTTAGTACTAACTACTGTTAAAATCCTCCTAAGACAAAGCATTAGCTTGAGGAGGGCTGCCATAGTGATTTGGTTATGTTTATTATGTGGTTTATGGACTAACCTATGGTATATGTTGCTGCCACATTTCATGTGTTTGTTGTGTTTGTGTTTGGCTGCTGCATTTGGTTGCAATATCTTGTATATATGCATTGTGTTTTTTGTGTTTTAGTGTCTTTGGATGCAGGTTCTAATGAGGATCACATTACCTTAAGAAACCAAGTGTTACCCTTACTAAGTTTCTCAATGAAACTTACTCCTCTCTTTGTGGTGAGTTTCGATCTGAAATTTTAGGTACACGAACTTCCATATGTATATTCGTGATCTCAAAAGTTTGGTGATTTTAGGGGCACATTTGGTATTTTTAATGGTGGCACTTACTGTGTTGTGCAGCAGCTATCCAGCATCCTGTTTTTGGAGTCCATTGTGTCTCAGGACCTCCTATAACCTAGGGTGCTTATTTAGCTAAGTTAAGACCATATTGTAATGCGTGTATGCATTTACATGTAGTGTATGTAAGATGAGACAAGTATGTGAACATTTGAGTAATGTTTTGGCTATGTAAGTGATGTGGTGCAAAGCTGCCTAAATGTGAATGATAGGCTGTTTACTTGTAAATTCTGTTTTGGCCACATAAAGTTGCTAGATGCAAGAGAATGTAATTAATATGTGTATTGTGCATGTATGGGATTGCCTTGGAGGGCTTTCCCCTTGTGAATGAAGTGTTTGCATGGTTTGGAAAAATTGTATGGGCAAAATGGTACAAAAGTTGACAGAATTTTGACCATGTACCTAAAGTTTAATATCTCCCTGTGTAGAATGAATCTTGGTATGAAATTTTGACCACACCTAGAGAAAATCTAGGGGTTGAACTGGAATTTCGAATTTCTAGATTTGGATACTTGTAGCCAAAGATATGACGTTGAAAAATTGGCTGAGTTACTGTTCATTTGGTCAGAATTTTGTAACCAACTTCAAAAATCCATAACTTGGTCCATAGGTGGGCTATTGATGTAAAAAAAAATTCCTTGGTTTTCTCTAAGTCTCTACTTCATAATGGAACAAATAAAATATGGGGATATCTGGCTAGAATGATACAGTTTACTAGTGGAAGTTATAGGTGTAATAGCTGGCCACTAGAACTTAACAAGATTGCCTAATGTGTGGAAGCCAAGACTAAGACTTGTGCTAGTGTTTTCATTCTTTGCTACCATGGTGTGCATGAAATGTGAATATGTTTGTGATGGTTGGACCAATATGCATGTATTTGCATAGTGCCCAAGAGGGGCACTTGGGTATGCACACTAAGGGTAGTGTTCTGATGGCCTACAGAATATTACCAATCCTGAGAGTCTAAATGCACAGTTTTGGCACCATAACTGGACTACCCCAGAGTGGGTAACATTTGGGCACCTACAAAGAAACATTAAAAACCTATAAACGAAAACCTGAGGGCACTCATGTATATAATATATGAAATTTACTGCAGGACCTATGCAGTTTGATGCCTAACATATGCACATATATTAGAGTCCCCTAGGCCCCTACCTCTTCCTAGTCCTTGCACGGACATCACCCCATGCCTAGTGAGTTCCTGGCCTCTAATTCGCTCGTAGCAAGCTTAGCATGCTGACGTCCTAGTGAGTTTAGCTCACTAGTTAGCCTTCCTTTTGTTGTGTATAGGTGAACATGGTATACACTCCTTGGTTGAGTTCTAAGGAACTCACTAGCTAAACTAGGCTCCCGCATAGTGCCTCAAGCTGTTGGCTTGTCTAGGACACCATGGTACTAAGCCTCCACCCAACTAGTTGCACTAGGCTTTCACTTGGTGTCTCAATCTAATATACTCACCTAGATCACCAAGCTACTAAGCCTTTCTCATTTAACCTACCAAGGATGCACTACACTTTCACTTTGCCTCAAGTCACAACATAGCTATGTTACCTACTCCAGGGTTGTTATGGCCCTTTTAGTGGGAAGCGTAATTGAGGAAGGTAAAGTGTTTTAAATTAAGTTTAGAACCTTAATTCAAGTTTACATAGCAAGAATAGGGAAGTTTAGCAAAGTTCACTAAGGTCCGTGAAGAATAAGGCACTAAACGAAGTTTAGGGGCAAAATGGTAATTTTGTATCCTAAATAGCCGGGACGAGTCCCGAGTGTTTTAAAATGAATTTTTAAAACTTAACTTTCAACCTTAAGTCAAACTTAAAGAATAGACAAGAATTTAATCAAGAATGACTAAGTTACAAAGATAGGGGCTTAATTGTATTAAGCTTAATACTTTGATGGCTTGTGTGTTAAGGTAGGGTTTAAAAAGGAGAAAGTGAGGGTGGCTGCCATATTTTCGTGTTCATCCTCTCCATCCAATTCTCCTTGGAATCAAGAAATTCTTGGTGGAATAAGAAGTTATCAAAGTATATAAGCTTGGAGAAGCTAATTTCAAGCTTACCACGATTTTGAAGCTTGGAAGGGCATTTTTCCATATCCCCTGTTTTTGAACGAGGTAAGCAAAGTGTTCTTGATTTAATTCATGTTATTTACTTAGTCTGGAGCTTGGGTTTTGGTTAGAGAGTGAAGTTTTGATGTTTGATGCCATTGTTTTTGGATTAGAACTTGTGTAGAACTTTGGTGAGCTTGGTTGATTGAAAAGGAGCATGATTCTTGCTTGTTGCTTGGAGTTGAGGTAAGGGAGATATGCTTTCAAGTTCATTTAATGCCATTAGCTTAAGTTTGCTTGAAGAATTCGAGTGGTTTTAGCTATGGCATTAGTTAAAGGTTTGGTTGAATTGTGGTGGACTAAGAGATTTGGGAGGATTGGATTGATGTTACAAGACATCATAGATTAGCTTGTGGTAGTTGGTTATGTTCTATACAACATGTTCTATGAGTGGATGAAATTTGGAGGCATTCCATGCATGTTTGATATGTGTAGGAATCGTCCAAAGTTCAAAGCAGCAAAATGTGCCAACTTCTGCATTTCTGCAGATTGGCGACGCGTCGCCAATTACATGTCAACGCCAGTGACGCATCGCCAATCCAGCGAAAGTTCACAGAATGTTACCAACTGTGGCGATGCGTCCCCACAGACAAAAATGGCAAATTTTCCACATTTTGCCAGGATGATCCAAGTAAGACCTAAGGGGGTTCTCAGAATACCAAGAGGTCTAAGGATTCCGGGGGTACTCCAAGACTTCCGAAAGTCCCACGAAACCTAAGAGTTTCCTTGAGTTTTGTAGGGTTTTAAGGTTGCTTGTGCAACAAGCAAGGAAACTAGGTTGCAAATGAACATAACTAAGTACCACTAGTTTAGGTGAAAGGTTTAGAACCCTTATCGACCTAGCCGTGGCGTAGCCACAAGGTTGCAAGGTGAAACCTTGTTCATCTAGTCTATAAGGAGGCCTTATGGCCTAGTCTACAAAATTCCACCATAATTCCTCTGCATAATGACTATGGGATGGCTACATGATTACATCAAGTAAGCTACAGCTTACCAGGAGTGGGTTAGTGATCAAAACTCGCTAGGCACGGAGTGATGCACCGTGAGGAGGACTAGTTGAGGAGAGGTCTTGATGGCCTAGTTATATGTTCATATATCAGACCCTCATGCTGTGTGAGCTCGTAGCAAGTTTACATATGTTCATCATATGTCCAGTCCTAGTAATTTTCTTGTAGGTACACTGAAGACCCCTTACTGAGGATTGTTGAATTCTCACTCCCTAGTTATGTTATACAGAGACTGAAGTTGCTGGACTAGGTAATCATTGAGGATTATCGTGGTGGTGCTCTTTTGTGTGTACAGGTACGGCATTTGAGAATCCTTGTGATTCTAGTCTACATGGGTATATTTAGTTGGTTTGTTGGTCAAGTAACTGTACTAACTAGTACCTTCCTTTGGCTGCAGAGCCTAGTAGCACTTGGCAAGGACTTTTGAAACTCGCCACTAGGACGTGTATCCAAGGTAGGAGTTAAGTCAAAGAGATCTCAGTAGAGGCTTGTATTTATACAGTACTTTTAGTTGCCTCCATAGTCTATGTTATGAGGAGTCCTTGACTCTAGGGTTGCTCTTGGGTAAGGGCATTAGTCTACTTTGTGTATGAATGTTCTCACGAGTTGTTATGTGTAGTAAACTCACACAAACGTTGATTTTGTATGCTTTGGATATTTGTACTTACTTACGTGTAGAAATTACTTGGCCAAGTTAATGTTTTATGGTTTTAATAAACCAAGTCAAAGCATGAAGAGCATGCATATTGCATATTCTAGGATAATCAACTAGTATCATGGGATTTAATCTGCACACACACACAACTAGCTAATTGCAATCCACCGTGAGACTAGCTTTCACAGGGCTTCCTGGGCAGGGGCTATTCGGATAACAGGTGCGAAGGATACTTACTATCTTCCCGAGGGACTTGGACCGAAAATGGTTGAACTGACCCTCAGTACCGAAGATAATATAGGAGAAATATGTCTTGAGACTTAGCCAAATTTTAGAGGAGGAAAAAAAATTTCATTAATGCATTTGTACAACGAGGAGAAGTTTACAAAGAAAAAGAAGAAGAAAAAAAAAAGCCTATTCAGGGTTCTAGACGCCTAGGGGACCTCGCCATCCTAAGCTGCTTCACCACCAACCTCCTCTGTCATAAACTTTGGTGCCAGAAGGAGGGCAAAGGGAAGATTGAGGTGTTCTATCTTCAACCATGTCCAGCGAGGCCCTTCGGGGATGTCCAGACCCACCAAAAAAAAGATGTCGAGGTTTGGGTACTTGGCCAGAACTTGGTGTGAAGCCAAACAGAAGCCGTCTCGGAACGCAACCTTGGTTTTTTGATTAGCTTTGTCCTTCTCAACAGCCAAGTCGTTCAGCTCATCCCTTAGCTTAGTGACCTTTTTCTCCAGCTTCTTCATCTTCATCTTCTTTTTCTCCTTCTTCAGTGCGTCGACCTCGGCTTGAAGTTCGGCATTGTCTATGAGGGCCTTGGTGAGGAGTGCAGAGTCCTCCTCCTTCTCCTTTCGGTAGGCCTTGTTAGCCAAAGTTAGCTCAATGACCTTCACGCTGATGTCAGACACTTTCTTGGAGAAATCTTAAAAGAGCTCTTCCTGACTCTTAAAAGACTCTTCCTGAAGTTTGGCCATCTCCTCCTTGGCTATCTTGTTCACCTCGGCGTACTTAATGACCGAGCTAGCACAAAATACCTTGTCCTTCTCCAAGTGCTCTTTCATCCGAGATTAGACCAAATACTACTTTGCTGCCCAAGCTCTAAAGTATCCACTGTACGCCAAGAGCTGCAAAGGGAAGGACACTCGGTGAAATTTTGCAAAGCAAAGAAAACACTTAGACAAATTTAGTAAAAGGACAAAGGTTCGAAGGACACTTGGGCAGCGTGTTCGGACATCCTTGCGGGAGGACCTCCTTATTCGGGCACTCCTCACTGAGGGACTTGAAGGTGGCATTGGTGAGGATGCCCTTCGCCATCTGAGGAGCCATTTTTTGGCTATCCTCGGAGAACAAGTTCATGTCCTCCATGAAGGTCCAGAAAGGCTCCTTCGGCACCTTGTCCCTCGGGATGTGGAAGTCTCGAAGGGCCCACTTCCGGGTGTGTTCCACCATTCACGCGGCGGGTGCTTGCTCATTTGCAAAATCACGCCGAAGTTCCATCAGCATATTTGTTAGTATTGTGCCCAAAAAGCCAATCATGAGATGATTGTATTTTTGCACATTGAGTCATGATATTTTATTGAGGCATTAATCCAGCAATTATGTTTGTTGTTTTGTTTCTGCGTAACGTAATAAGCATAATTGTAACCCTAGAATAATGATATTCTTAAACGTCCCTAGTCTAGTATTATTGTGGAGCGGGTTGCAATAATACATAATGACTAGCATATGTGGAGACTAATATGAGATATCTAGTCTACATATGGGTACAAGTTGGAGAACTTGTGTACTGGACCGACCCACCATGAGAACACTTCATGGATCGTTATATGAGTGTCATAAGTGATTCTCATAGTGATCATGGTATATGTAGTCCTTCGACCTAAGATCATCAAGGTTCCCTACATGTGAGTCACATACTTTGATACTTTCCTTTGTTGCTCGTAACTGAGTGAACTTGAAGGAGGTCATTGGGTATGTCACATATCATGCGGAGGGATTTGTATGATCAAGATGGGATTTGTCCCTCCTATGTAACGGGAGTGATATCTTTGGGCCCCTTGATAGAGTGAGACTTAGAAAATGCATGGCCATGCTTCGATGAGTTGATATATGATATCAATGTCGTCAGTTTAAGTTGGTCTACTCGGTAATCAAGAAACCAAAGATTGGGCTATACGAGAGTGACACATTCCATGTCTCGTGCTTAGTCTTGATATCTTGGACAAAGGGACAATGGCATATATCGGTGATGATCATAAAGGTATAGTCGAATCATCGACAATCTTGTCACTTGGGTAGCAATGATGTGTTGCTAGACACCGCTCATTGCTTATGATCATAAATGTGATTTATGATCATTGCCAACATGGCAAGAGCCTATTGGGTCGCACACATAGAGCTATTTGGATCATTAGAGTGCATGGGCTAATTATTTGGGTTATGGTTTCACTTTAATTTCGTATTAATAATGGGCCAAGGAGTTGAGCCATTATTAAGCCCGAAATTAAATCCTAATTGGATTAGGGCTTTGAAACCCATTAGGCCTGGAAGTTGAGTCTCACTATAAATACAACTTTTAAGTGAGAAATTCGTAGGTCTCCTTGCCCTAGCCTCCAAAAAAGGACAGTCGCACTCTTCTCTTGCAATTCCTTGGAGGACGCAAGCTAGCACTGCGTGCGCAAGAGAAACGCATCTGCCGGGACGTGGTGGAAGCGTGGTGATCCCGAGAGGCTCGTGTGGATACCATAGAGAGCCTGAACACGTCAACTGTTCAGGTTTTGTGATTCGACTCTACAGTTGAGTGAGAGATCTCAACCGAAAATTAGGTATGAAATTTTCGAACACCCGGTTTACCCCGTTTCACTTGGATCCTGGAAGGTTTCGGTTAAATTCCGCTGTGCTGTTTGGCTCCCGAAACCCAACAATATTATCCCTTAGCCATACGTTTATAAGATCTAAAACGCTGAAAAGTCCCAAACTCATAGAAAAATGGATAAGGGACAAACCTGGTGGAACCTCAGCGACATCCTCCTCGGACTCGCTGACCTCCTGTACATCGGCGGGACCTGCTTGCCCTTCCTTCTTCGGCACTCCTCGAGCTCTTCAGCGGAAGGGCCCCCCGTTGAAGTCCCCAAGACATCGGCCTCAGTAGTGGGGCTCTGTGGAGTCGAGTTCACCGCCGACTCCGAGGGTGGGTCGGCATGAACCAAAGTATGGTCTTGCACCTCCACGTCATTTTTGGGAGGGGGTAAGAGAGTCCACCTTGGCCTTCTTCCTTACAAAAGATGGCCCTCCCCCAGTCATCTTTTTCCTCTTCGGGGCAGCTTTCTTCCTTTGCTGCTCCCCCTTTTCAGCCTGCCCAAGGAAGAGGGACTTGTAGGAGGTAGTGGATTGATCACCCATCTCTGAAAAAGGAAAGACATCAGTGTAAGCCCGGAGGGATGCATATAATAAATCTGGAAGATAACTTATTCTCCACAAGACCCTCGTATGTGAGCTCGCGCCAAAGAAGCATCACTAGCCACACATTTTTGCCATCTAAAGCAGGCTTTGACATGTCCAAGTCAGTTTTATGTTCCTTAATTACCCTTAACTCCCGAAGAACCTCTTCGGTCATGAAGTTCTACTTGATGGGAAAAGGGTATAAGGAACGTAGAGGGACCTCGGGGTCCCAGTCGGTGACAGTGAGAATGCGGCTGTCGAAGTCGTCAAACCTCATTTCTAACTCGGGGGTTAGTAGCCTTCGGGGGTTAACTACATCGGCATTTAGAGTCCCTGAGGCCCACCTGGTCGGTACATGTTTCGAGGTCTCAGCCACCTTCAAAAAGAAAATTTTCTTCTACCAACCCCGCCAGCTGTCCTTCGTATCAAAGGTAAATGTGTACTTCTTGCTCCCGGATCCCCTAGGAAGTAAGAAATAAAACCCGCCCTTTGGGATGGGGTGAAGTTTGTAATACTGCATGGAGATGATGAAGTGGGGCTCTATCCCGAAGAACCCACACAGGCAAAGGAAGGCATTAAAATAACAATAGGCATTCGGAGGAAGTTGGTTCACAGCTATGCCATGAAATTGGCAGAACTCGTAAACCATCTTCGGGGGAGGGTACCGAAGTCTGGCCTTCAGTTGGGCCTGAAAAATGTTAACCTCATCCGAATGATACATGTAACTAAGCGGGCCTGCTGTAGGTAGCCTAGTCACAGCGTAAAAGGAAAGGTAGAACTTAGCTCCTCACTTCTCCGTTTTCTCCAAAGTGGTGCAGCACGGGTGAGAGTCGAGAGGAGCCTAACTCTCGGGAATGGGACGAATAGTCAAGAGTGGGGCCAGAGAAGACATGTTCAGAAAAAGGAAATGACTTCAGAAAAGAAAACTAAGGGACGTCGGAAGAAGAAAAATAAGTAGAAACACAGATAACCGAAGGGACTTTGCAAATAAGGACCCACCAAAACTCTTACTGAGATCGGGATTTGTTAACGCCGTTGTAAAAATTAGTCAAAAATCACCCCGCCGTAGAAAAGAAAGAAAATTTTGAGAGCAAACAAGAGCAAAATGGAAGCAAAAGAAAGTAAGGGAGGAGAACTCAGAGGAGAGGAAGGTTTATATAGGTTGAAGGGGGTAGGCGAATCATCGCCATAGTTGCCCCTCAAAGGTGAAGAGATGCAATTGACGTAGCCAACGTGACTACCCACCAATTGCCACATGACACATGTTGTTCGATGTAGGAAATGAGGGCATGCCTCCTCACAGCATGGAGGCCTAGGCAAGCTTATCCAAAGTGACGCGCTTATCTGATTATGAGACATGACGATTTATTGACCAGCAACAGAAAATTAAAAGGGAATACACACTTTGGAAATACCAAGGGCCTAGCCAAGGAACGATGAGTGACACATACAGGCTAGCTCGGCTGAAAGGACACACCCTCGGAGAACGAAGTGTCCCTGCCTAAAAAGGCCAAGAAGCTACATCTGTGGTAACTGCTAGCTTCCACAACAGGCTCTGCAAAATGCTCTAAGAGTCCACTCACCGAAGTTATAACTTTGGCTTTCCGAGGGGGGCATGTGATAGCCAAAGGGCTATTACCCTTCAAATTCCCATGTTCTGATGAGCGCCACCCTCGGTAAAGATGAGCATCACCCTCGGGGAATAACAGTACTAACCTCGAGAACATGGCGCACTGCCACCCTCGGTAAGATATCCTGACCAACTTCAGGAAAAGTAGACACACCATCCTCAGCAGGGGAAAACATCCTCTGATGGGAATCCTTTCTGCCGAGGGGCCTTCCGAATGATTGGAGCAACCTTGGAAAGAAGCTCTCATATCCCGAAGAGGTCTCTTTCACCGAAGGGGTCTTGTGGACATGACAAAAACAGTTAAGGAGCTTCTAACACAGGGACCTCACACATGGCCTTAACACACTGACCTCCCACAGCCCTGACCTCTGGCCAGAACGGCCTATGGCTAGCTAGAGATCCCTATCCCCAAAGGTAAAGACCGCATCTGGCCAAACACGTGTCATGATCTAAGTGGGCTGTGTCAAATGGACTTCTCTCAATGCTCCCCTATAAATTCTTGGGGAATGACCTTGGTAAGTAGAGGCTGAACCCTTAAAAGACTCTCTACTTTCTACTCTCCATTTCCTACTCATTGTTCCCCAAATATTGACTTGGGCATCGGAGGCTCCTTCCCCGGAAACACACTCCGGGGACCTCCTAACCCCTGTTCTTTTGAGTGTTTCAGGCAATCTCACACCGGAAGTCTCGTCTACCAACATCTCCATAACGGAAGTCCTTCTCAGGCCTACCATGTCATACAATGAAGATGCCGATGGGCATCATTTTGATCTTAGAAAATTTTGAAGAAGCACCATGTTCGTTCCAATGATCATGTATTACAAAAGACAAAACCATTATGATCAAGTATTGTGAAAGACAAAATCAATGAAATTCATAATTTGTTCCAACACTTGGAAAATCTTCATCTGGCAAATATCTTTGCCAAAGGAGGTCACAGCCCAGATCACAGTCCTGATGGCATATTTCTCATGAACTTAACCCAAAATTGGAAGGAACAAGCATTTTATTCAAGAACTACAAGGAGTAGAAAAAAAAAAAGGTAAGAAGAAGGCTGAAATTGCGCCAGTAGGGTCTTCACCACCTTCGGAACACTCTTCCTCTTCCTCATCTTTGCCATCCACCTCTTCGGCTAGTGGAGAAAGCTCGGGCAGGTTAGGGTACATGATCTTGGACCATGACGAAGAAGGCCGCTTGGGAATATCGAGGCCTCAAAGAAAGGAAAGGTCGAGGTCGGGATATCAGGAATGGACTTGGTGGCAGGCAAGATAAAAAGTGTCTTGGAACAAGGACTTAGTCGCTTCATCAGGCTTGGCCTTTTTTGCCATCAAAAGTTCCATCTCCTTTTTTAGCAACTCGACCTTCTTCTTCCCTTCCTTCTTGTTAGGACCATCCCTCAGGACTTGGCCCAGGCGAAGAATGTATGCAAAAATCTGAGGGACTTGATAAAAAGGTTATAGAATACATTTTCATTCGGGTGAACAATATTCACTCGAGTAAAGTACACATACATTTGCGTGAAATATCTTCATTCGGGTGAAACGCACATTCATTCGGATGAACTTTGATCACTCGGGTGATACGTTGCACATGGAGAACGTTTATGTTGCTAACGGCATGAAGTAACGTTAAGGACTAAATTGTACCATATATGAGTGATATTAGTGAAACAATGAGGCATTTAAAGGTTAATGACGCCATGCAAATTAGTGCAAGGCAAAGTGGAGCATTAAGGCCAAATTATGGGACACGTGGCATTTAACCAAAAATTGCATGCTTCCACTTAAACCTTGATACTCACTACCCCTTAATCTCGATTTAACTGAGTTTGGAGTGTTCTTGAGAGCTTAAACGCATTGCTGCCAAGTTCATGCCGGAATGTTGATGAATTAAAGATTAGAAGCAAAATCAAGCTTTGATTCCTCAATTTCGTGGTAGGCGACCTTGAGTTTCAAGTTTGGAGCTTGAAATTGGAGAAACAAGGTTTGGCCGAGAGTGCTCAAGCTCAAATTAGAGGTATAGCTTCATAAACTCACTTGTTTTCTTGGTAAATCTCCATGATCAAGTGACTATGATAGCTAATCGAAGGCCTTGTTGTGTTAGGCAACTTAGTTGATTTCGGCCTTAGATACTCAAGCAACTGAGAACTCAAGCTTTTGAATTGAGGTAGGGTTTCACATTTACTTGAATTCTTGGTACTTTTTCCATGATCAAGTAATAATGGCAGCTAAGTGATGGTTATATATTGCTATATGATCTTAGTTTGCTATATGGGCATATTGAGGAGATTCGGTTTTATGTTAATTGGCTAGCTAGTCAAGGTTTAATGGCAAGCACGTAAAGTTCTTAGTAAGTTAGGCCAACTTACTAGTGAACTTGGAGCTCTAGTGGATTGGAGGGGAATTGGAACGCTTGAAGTGCAGGGATTTGATGTTGTTCTTGCTAGTGGATTTCAACCGAGTGATTATTTCATTCGAGTGAAATATTTTCAACCGAGTGAATAATTCATTCGGGTGAATATTTCAACCAAATGAACATTGTGTGTGTGCCTGTTTGATTTATTTGTCCATGCTAACCCAATGTAGATAGTGTTTAGGCTTATATATATATGCCTCGGTTAATATTGAATATATATTATATGCCTTGTATCTTGGTGTTTTCATGTCTTTCTTGCAGGACTGGCAAGCTTGGGGAGGTTAAGTCTTGAACTTAACTAAATAGACCTTATATGGTCATTTGTGAATCCCTATTGAGTAATTGTTACTCATTGCCCATATATTTTTGTTTCAAGAAAGGATATACAGCTTGAGTAGTTTACTTGAGTAGATTATTGTGTACTAGGTAGTATACTTATTGCTCAAGGTATGTGCCAACTCAATCTTGGCTTGATTACTTGCATTACAAGTCTTATGGGTTAAGGCCAAAACTTATATTCTAAGTTTTGCAGGCTTGTGTACTTTGTGGGACATGTCTAGGTGCAGGATGGATGTGTGGACTATGGCTCTGATTGTAGTGTTTACTTTCATGACCATGAATATGGTCATTGGGTTGGTGCTTCGGTGTGTACTGCTGTATTGCACACTTAGGTATCTTCTCGAGGACTAATGAAACTTAGCTTGTAAAACTTCACCTTGGCTATTTTGGACTTGTAGCACCCTTGGTATGTTTCCAAGCTAGTGATGCTTGTACTTAGGCTATTTTGTGTATGTATGTAGCCTGGATTGTACATAGTTTTGTGTGTACATATGTGGGATGCTTTTGTGCCAAGTTATGTTAAGTCTATGAACTTATGGTTATGTGTTCATGTAAGAAATCTCTTAAGATATTTTGTTTGGCCGAATATACATGTGCATGGAAACCTTGATTTTTAAAACTACAAAGATGTGGGCTTCTTGGTTGTCATTCAAGAAAGTAGCACACTTGATGAGCAGGCGTCCTAGACACTTAATTGATTAAGTGTATGCCTTGCTTGTATTGCAAGTTATTGATTTACAGCCTTGCCTTGTGTTGCAAGTTAGTGGCTGGGCTCTACTTAAGCTGCAGGTAATTGCTCTAAATAACTCATAAGCCTCCTGGGGCACCTCCCAACTCTCAGCTTAAGAAAATAAGACTTAAAACTACCTATCAATTAATAGCTTAAATAAAAAGGTAGTTAATAACACTTGAACTTAAGAGTATCTAAATAACTCTTAGGTAGAAAGGTGAATGGCACTGAGAGTGCACAGGCTGGGGCCTGTGTGGGGGTATGACACTTCTCCTTTTTCTTCTTCTTTTTCTTCAACTTCTTCAGATCATTGACCTCAGTCTCAAGCTCAACACTTAGGGCCAACGCCTTGGTTAGATCAGTAGCTACCTTCTCCTTCTACACCCGAACTGCCTTGGTTAAGAAAGTCTACACCGCCAACTTTAGCCCAAAGGCATAGACAGTTATGGAACACTACTCAACAAATATTTTCTACTCAACAAATTTTTTCTATCTCTCTGAAACCTCCTGGCGAAGTTGGGCAAGCTCCTTGTCAGGACAATACCTCAATGCTTGGCCCATGCCAAAAATGTAGGAAAAATACATTAAAACCATGAGGGACTTAAATGAAAATGTCGAAAGTGGGATATATGTGCAACCCAGAACTATCAGTACAAAATGTACATTTAAATAGCTTAACTTGCTAATGGCGAGAAACAAATATTAAGGCCCAAATTGAACATTTTTTCAAGTAGTAATAATGAGACAAGGAAGTATGAAAGGAGTACAACGAGCCATGCAAGTAGTGAGTGCACTAAGGCTAGCATTTGCCCATTTTTAGTGCCATTTGGCACATACCTGGTAATGCATGCATCCCTTAAACAATTAAGCCATGATTTCAGGTCAAAGCCTTCCTTAGTGAGCTTGACTAAGTTCTTGGTGTTCTTGGGTTGGAAAGGCTCGGGTTTGAGCCAAGTCCTTGGTGATTTGCACTTGAATTGCAAAATCAAGCTCAACATTGGTGTTCTTGGCCTTCGGCGACATTGTAATTGAATTTTCAAGAGGAGGCTAGGAGATTCAAGTTGGTCGAGACCTCTAATGAAAAGAATTTGTAAGGATTATGGTTCTCTACTTGATTTTGGTATTGTTCCAAGTGCAAGTTAGTAATTTGGCTTCTAAGTGATGGTATATTGAGCTATATGATCTTAGAATGCTATATGGGGCATGAATGGAATGTTCTTGTTTATGGGTTATGTTGGCAAGCTAGTCACTAGTGGCAGTACTTAGAGTTCATTTATAGGAAGGGCAACCTATATTTGAACTTGGAGCTCTAGTGGAATGAATGGTTTTATGGTGAAGATTGATGGAACTCAATTGCAAAACTCTCAAGAAAGAGCTTTGGAGAGTTATGGGAAGGATATAAATGGTATGAAAGTGCTATTGGAGGACCAAATTACTCATCGAAGACAAGTTTGGACAAAGGAAACACTAAAGGCAATAAGGACCTAAATGTCCTAGTGTAAACCTTAAGGTGTTCAAGCTTTTGACTTAAGTATAAAGGTGGAATTGTGGGGTTATCCCACCATGGGGGAGTTAGCCAAGACTTGATAATTAGTCAAAAATGTTGGGCACATGTGTACCATTGATTTTAAGACAAAGAAACCATAATTAGTGAGAAGGAAAATGACATAAAGCAAGGTTAAGCTTGTTTAAGTGAATTTTGTGCCCTTAAGCTCATTTAAGGCCATTTAAGCGACCAAATCACTTATCCCTCTCTCATTCTCATCCTCTTCCTGCCCAAGAACACAGCCACACTTCCTCCATAGCCACCATACCTCCAAGATTGAAATTGAAGGCAAAAGAAAGCAAGAAAGGGCAATTGGAACCTATGTGGTGCTAAGACTTGAATGCACCTACGATCAAGCTCCAATTTCAGCATACCCATCAAGGTAAGGGTTCTCTTGCTCTCATGGACTATTTTCTGAAATTTTCAAACATCCATGGAGCTAGGTCTAAGCTTGAAAGAGAGCCATGAGCTTGATGAACCAAGCTTAGTGAGGGGAGTGCACTTATTGAAGGTTTTGTGACCTAGTGTGAAGTGCGCAATGATGGCCGTAAAGTGAGGATTTATAGAGCCCAATGTTAGTACTAACTACTCTTAAAATAATCCTAAGACAAAGCATTAGCTTGAGGAGGGCTGCCATAGTGATTTACTTAAGTTTATTATGTGTTTTATGGACTAATCTATGGTTATTGTTGCTGCTGCATTTCATGTGTTTGTTGGTTGTGAATGGTTGCTGCATTTGGTTGCTATATCTTGTATATATGCATTGTGGTTTTTGTGTTTTATTCTCTTTGGATTCATGTTTTAATGAGGATCACATTACCTTAAGAAACCAAGTGTTACCCTTACTAAGTTTCTCAATGAAACTTACTCCCCTCAATTCTGTAATTTCAGGTCCAGCAGAAAGATCACATTCAAACTGACATTTGTAGTTTGATTTTTGACCTGATATTTCAGGTACATGAACTTCCATATTTCTAGTTATGAGCTGGAAATTTTGGTGATTTTAGGAGGACATTTGGTATTTTTAATGGTGGCACTTACTGTGTTGTGCAACAGCTGTCCAGCATGCTTTTTTTGGAGTCGATTGTGTCTCAGGACCTCCTGTAACCTATGGTGTGTATGTAGCTGATTTAAGACCATTATGTAGTGAATGTATGCATGTACATGTAGTGTATATAAGATGAGACAAGTGTGTGAACATTTGAGTAATGTTTTGGCTATGTAAGTGATGTGGTGCAAAGCTGCCTAAGTGTGAATGATAGGTTGCTTACTTGTAAATTCTGTTTTAGCTACATAAAGTGGCTAGATGTAAGAGAATGTAATTCCTATGTGTAGTGGACATATATGGGATATCTTTGGAGGGCTTTCCCCTTGTGAATCAAGTGTTTGCATGGTTTGGAAAAATTCTATGGGCAAAATGGTCCAAAAGTTGCTAGAATTTTGACTCTGGACCTAAAGTCTAATATCCCCCTGTTTAGAATGAATATTGGTATTAAATTTTGAACATACCGAGACAACATCTAGAGTATGAACTGGAATTTGGAATTTCTGAATTTGGAGCCCTGTAGCAAAAGATATGACATTGCAAAGTTGGGTAAGTTACTGTTCATTTTGTCAGAATTTTGTAACCAACTTAAAAAATCCATAACTTGGTCCATAGGTGGGATATTGATGTAAAAAGAAATTCCTTGGTTTTCTCTAAGTCTCTACTTGGTAATGGAGCAAATAAAATAGAGGGGCATGTGCTAGAATGGTACAGTTTATTAGTGGAAGTTACAGGCGCAGTGGCTAGTCACAAGAATTTAATAAGATTGCCTAATGTGTGGTAGCCAACATTAAGACTTGTGCTAGTGTTTTCCTTCTTTGCTGCCATGGTGTGCATGAAATGTGATGGTTGGACCAAAACGCATGTGTTTACATAGTGGCCAAGAGGGCCACTTGGGTATGCACACTATGGGTAGTGTTCTGATGGCCTACTGAACATTACCAATCCTGGGAGTTTGAATGCACAATCTTGGCACCATAATTGGACTACCCCGGAGTGGGTAATAGAAGTTGGTATCAGAGCATGGTTTGTACATATACATAGCATATAGTTGCATTGCATGCATCTACATACATGAACTCAGTTTAGTCAGCTGCTAGTGTCAAGTACCATTGAAATACCTATGATCTTTATATGTGCTCTATGATGAATCCCCAACTCAGGAAGTAAATATGGTTGCCACAAGGAGAGGGTAACCATCCTTAAGGCCTCCTACTGACTCTAGGCAACAAAGAAATGGACAGAATAGAGGGAATCAAGGGCAATAGGGGGTACCAAACCCTGAAGTGGCTCAGGTTTGGTTAGAACTTCAGAGAAACTTAGCTCTAATCAACGAGAACTTAGTAAGGCTTATTCAAGCACAACAGGAAGGAGTCCAAGTAGCTCCAGCAGAACCAGTTCAGGATGCACAGTAGCAACCAGAAAAGGATACTAGGAACACATCTAAATATGTTCCTTCTGGCAGCTTATAAGATACAAATCATGAGACCATTGAGGAGGAAGATGAGGATAGGAGAAATCCAAGAGGAAGAAGACTAAGGTCTGAGATTGGTCAGGTGTCTAGGACCAATCCCTCAGTGTATGACCATTACTCCACTAGGAATGAGACTAAAGAAGGCCATGAGAGAAAATCCAGGAGAAGGTAGAGAGATCATAGAGGTCATCGAGAGCATCACCATACAGAGGCCTCTCATAGATCCAGGAGACATAGATCAGAGGATCTAGAAGGCCTAGATGAGGTCAGACTATTGGAGAGGTTCTAAGGCCTAAGACCTCCATAGTTTGATGGAAGAGCTGGGCTAGAGAGAGATAAGGAGTGGTTAATCTTCATAGAAAAGATGTTTGAGAGGATGCCACTCAACTCCACCAAGAAGGTGTCACTGGCTACTTACAACTTGGTAGGCAGTTCATAGATATGGTGGAAGAACACCAGAGATAGGTATGCTTTCCAGGAGGGCAGAAGGCCAGGAAGAGATATTGAAATGAGCTGGCCAGAGTTCACACAGCTGTTCCAGCAGCAGTACATCAGTGATGCCATCAAGGATATGAAGCAAGTTGAATTTGATGCTCTAAGGTAGGACAACCTTAGTGTCCTAGAGTATGAGAACAAATTCAATCAGTTGGTGAAGTATGCTCCTCAATATCATGGAATGGAGGAATTAAAGGCCAAAAGATTTGTTAGAGGCCTAAAGTCAAACATTAGAAAGGCTATTAGACCTTTTGGAGCAGTTACATACTATGAAGCAGTGTAAAAAGCTCTATTAGTAGAGCAAGAGGAGTATGAGACTAATAACTTTCCCAGTGGAACAAGGGAAAGTAGTCAGGCAAGAAGTAAGTAGAAGAAGCCACCACATGGCAAGGGAATTTCCAAGAGTTGTCATCTTGGTGGTGAGGTCAAGGTTAAGGGGAAGTTCCTTGGCCTAAGGTGCCCTAAATGCAAGAAGTTTTATGGAAAGAAACATTGCTATTTTGAGACCCAAGCGTGTCTAAGATGTGGATCCATGGAACATTGGATCAAAGACTGCCCACAGGCTCAAAGGAGGCCAGAAAACCAACGTCCAATAAGGCGTATTGGGGCAGTTCCTAGAGGGGGAGCACCAAGGGAGGGACAACAGAGGTCAGTTCCTCCAGTGCCTCGGCCTCCAGTGCAGAGAACTGGCAGAGTCTTCCAAGTGAAGAGGCCAGAGACATCAGAGCAGGGAGGAGCACTAAGAGGTAACATTTACCTTAATGGTATGCCTATTAGTGTTCTATTTGATACTGGTGCATCTGTGTCTATAGTGGCTAGGAAATTTGTTGAAGCCATGAAATTGCCTACTGAAGTCATGCCTAGGATATCCTTAGTGAAAATAGCAGGTAGTCAATGCCTTTTCCCTAATGACCTAGCTAAGGATTGTGAGATAGTAGTAGGAAAGACTAAGGCTATGACTAATTTGCTAGTGTTGGACATTCCTAAGTATGATTTAGTGCTGGGTATGAATTGGCTTGCTATGCATAACATAAGAATTGATTGTGCTAAACGGGAAATCACATTGCCTGATGGTGAAGTGCATGCATTAGTGAATTCTAAGGAATTAGTGTATGAAATGCATGGCATAGAGCTAGAGGTATTAGATGAGATACCTGTGATTTCTGAGCATGATTACTATTATGCGTTGAATGAATTGCACTGTGATGAGGAAGTGGACAGAATACCTATAGTGAGAGACTTTCCACAAGTCTTTCCAAAAGACCTGCCAGGTATTCCTCCACAAAGGGAGATTGAATTTGAAATCAAGCTGCAACTTGAAGTTAGTCCAATATCCATAGCTCCTTATAAAATGCCAATCACAGAGATGAATAAGCTCAAGAAACAACTTGATGGACTTCTTGAAAAAGGGTTCATAAGGCCAAGTGTTTCACCATGGGGAGCTCCTGTTCTCTTTGTGAAAAAGAAGGATGGATCTTTGAGACTATGCACTTGCTATAGGAAGCTTAATGCAGTGACTATCAAGAACAAGTATCCACTCCCTAGGATTGAGGATCTGTTTGATCAACTTAAGGGGGCTAAGATCTTCTCCATGATAGATTTGAAATCTGGATACTTCCAATTGAGAGTAAAGGGATAAGATATTCCTAAGACTGCATTCAAGACCAAATATGGGCATTATGAGTACACAGTCATGCCATTCGGTTTGACTAATCCCCCAGCTGCTTTGATGGACCTGATGAATAGGGTGTTTAGACCACATCTAGAAAAATTTATGGTTGTGTTCATTGATGACATCCTAGTGTATTCCAAGGATAAAAATGAACATGAACATCATCTGAAGATTTTCTTAAAGACTCTATTGGAACATCAGCTTTATGCCAAGTTATCCAAGTGTGAATTCTGGATAAGATAAGTGTCTTTCCTAGGACACATCATAGATGCACAAGGCCTTAAGGCAAACCCTGAAAAGGTCAAGGCAGTGCAAGAGTGGGAAAGACCAAAGACTGTGTAGGAAATCAGAAGTTTCCTAGGATTAGCTGGATACTACAGGAAATTTGTATCAGGCTTTTCCATGATTGCCTCAGTTCTTACTCATCTAACCAAGAAGTGTCAAACATTTGAGTGGACTGAGAAATGTGAAAAGAATTTTCAGGAGCTCAGGCAGAGTTTGGTGACAATGTTTGGCTGTAACATGCACCAACCAAAGCCACTATCAGATTTGGCAGAAGAACCCAGTTAGCTCCAAGATACATAGGTCCTTACGAGATCTTGGACAGAATTGGCAAGGTAACATACAGGTTAGCTCTACCGCCAAGTATGTCAAGTGTTCATAATGTTTTTCACATCAGTATGCTTTAGAAGTGTCTATTGGACACAAAGCATGCTATTGTAGTGGAAGACATATAGTTGGAACCTAATGTGACATATGAAGAGAAACCTATAGCTATCTTAGCCAAGGATACCAAAAGGTTAAGAAACAAACATATTCCCAAGGTTAAAGTTCAGTGGTCACACTACTCTGAAAGAGAAGCAACCTGGGAAACTGAAAAAGACCATATGAAAAGGTATCCTGAAGAATACCCGAAGCAAAAGGCTATTTTGGAGGACCAAAATTTTTAAAGAGGGGAGGATTGTTACCACCTCACAAAATGAGAGAATTACAAGTGTGTCATAATGGCTAAAAACCATTATATTGTGTAATTCTCACCATAGCAATTGAAGTGTGGGGGGTAAAAGGCATAATCAACACCTCCTTAAAAGTGTTCCAAGTTGGTAACTTGGCCCCCAGGAAAAGCCTTAAGGATTGCTTATTTTTCAAGCAACCTATGGACTTTTTCGTAAGGTATTGAAAATTTCGGTACTCAATTGCAAAACTCTCAAGAAAGAGCTTTGGAGAGTTTTGGGAAGGATATAAATGGTATGAAAGTGCTATTGGAGGACCAAATTACTCATGGAAGACAAGTTTGGACAAAGGAAACACTAAAGGCAATAAGGACCTAAATGTCCTAGTGTAAACCTTAAGGTGTTCAAGCTTTTGACTTAAGTCTAAGGGTGGAATTGTGGGGTTATCCCACCATGGGGGAGGCAGCCAAGACTTGATAATTAGTAAAAAATGTTACGCACATGTGTACCAATGAGTTTATGACAAAGAAACCATAATTAGTGAGAAGGAAAATGACATAAAGCGAGGTTAGGCTTGTTTAAGTGTATTTTGTGCCCTTAAGCTCATTTAAGGCCATTTAAGTGACCAAATCACTTATCCCTCTCTCATTTTCATCCTCCTCCTACCCAAGAACACAGCCACACTTCCTCCATAGCCACCATACCTCCAATATTGAAATTGAAGGCAAAAGAAAGCAAGAAAAGGCAATTGTAAGCTATGTGGTGCTAAGACTTGAATGCACCTAGGATCAAGCTCCAATTTCAGAATACCCATCAAGGTAGGAGTTCTATTGCTCTCATGGACTGTTTTCTGCAATTTTCCAACATCCATGGAGCTAGGGCTAAGCTTGGAAGAGAGCCATGAGCTTGATGAACCAAGCTTAGTGAAGGGAGTGCACTTATTGAAGGTTTTGTGACCAAGTGTGAAGTGCACAATGATGGCAGTAAAGTGAGGGTTTCTATAGCCCAAAGTTAGTACTAACTACTCTTAAAATCCTCCTAAGAGCAAGCATTAGCTTGAGGAGGGCTTCCATAGTGATTTACTTAAGTTTATTATGTGTTTTATGGACTAATCTATGGTTATTGTTGCTGCTGCATTTAATGTGTTTGTTGGTTGTGAACGGCTGCTGCATTTGGTTGCTATATCTTGTATATATGCATTGTGGTTTTTGTGTTTTATTTTCTTTGGATGCAGGTTTGAATGAGGATCACATTACCTTAAGACACCAAGTGTTACCCTTACTAAATTTCTCAATGAAACTTACTCCCCTCAATTCTGTCATTTCAGGTCCAGCAGAAAGATCACATTCAAACTGACATTTTTAGTTTGAGTTTTGATCTAAAATTTCCGGTACATGAACTTCCTTATGTCTAGTTATGATATGGAAGGTTTGGTTATTTTAGGAGCACATTTGGTATTTTTAATGGTGGTACTTATTGTGTTATGCTGCAGCTGTCCAGCATCCTGTCTTGGAGTCCATTGTGTCTCAGGCACTCCTATAACTTAGGGTGTGTATTTAACTGAGTTAAGACCATTATGTAGTGCATGTATGTATGTACATGTAGTCTATGTAAGATGAGACAAGTAACTGAACATTTGAGTAATGTTTTGGCTATGTAAGTGATGTGGTGCAAAGCTGCCTAAGTAGGCTGCTTACTTGTAAATTCTATTTTAGCCACATAAAGTTGCTAGATGTAAGATAATGTAACTCCTATGTGTAATGAACATATATGGTATGTCTTTGGAGGGTTTTCCCCTTGTGAATGAAGTGTTTGCATGGTTTGGAAAAATTGTATGGGCAAAATGGTCCAAAAGTTGCCAGAATTTTGACTCTGGACCAAAGTTTAATATCTCCCTGTGTAGAATGAATATTGGTATGAAATTCCCACCACTCCTAGATAACATCCAGAGGATGAAGGGTGATTTGGAATTTCTAAATTTGGAGCCCTGTAGGGAAGGATATGATATTGCAAATTTGGCTAAGTTACTGTTTATTTGGTCAGAATTTTGTAACCAACTTAAAAAATCCATAACTTGGTCCATAGGTGGGCTATTGATGTAAAAAAAAATTACTTAGTTTTCTATAAGTCTCTAATTGGTAATGGAGTAAATAAAACAGGGGGTATGTGGCTAGAATGATACAGTTTATTAGTGGAAGTTACAGGTGCAGTGGCTGGTCACTAGAATTTAATAAGATTGCCTAATGTGTGGTAGCCAACATTAAGACTTGTGCTAGTGTTTTCCTTCTTTGCTGCCATGGTGTGCATGAAATGTGAATATGTGTCTGATGGTTGGACCAATATGCATGTGTTTACGTAGTGCCCAAGAGGGCCACTTGGGTATGCACACTAAGGGTACTGTTCTGATGGCCAACAGAACATTACCAATCTTGGGAGTTTAAATGAACAATTTTGGCACCATAATTGGACTACCCTGGAGTGGGTGACATGTATTGTAGCCTCAAAGTAGTCTCAGGTATTACTAGGAAGTATGGGCATGTAATGCATAACAATGGCTATTTATGATTTTGAGTACTCTTGGTATAGTTCCAAGTATATAGTACTTGTGTGGAGGATATTTAGTGTACATATAGCTTCGGTTGAATCATGGAACTATTATGTAAATATTATGAATGAATGAAATGCCAAGTTATGTTATTTGTACTTGTTACATGAATGTTTGGACCAAAATGTTCTAAACCTCTCTTGGTTCTTATTAGGCCGAATGTGCAAGAGCATGAAAAGTATGTTTTCCAAACATTGAAAGATGTGGGCTTTTTGGTTGACATGCATTAGAATGCCACACTTCATGAGCACACACCTTAAACACTTAAGTATAAAAATGTATCTACCTTGCCTTGTGTTCCAAGTAACCTTATAAGTCTTGCCTTAAAATGAAATTAATGGACTAAAACTATTGGACTTAGCTTCCTGGGGCACCTCTCAGGCGTTGGTCTTAAGATTACATGTATTGAACTAGAAAGAGGTAAATTGGCCGAGACCTAAGTTTATACATAAAACACTATAAGTGCAAGAATTGAATAAAAATGTTAATGCCTTGGTAGTACAGTTGACTAGCACTGTAGGTGCATAGGCTAGGGCCTATGTGGGGTGTGATAGGCTTTGTTGTATCAGAGCTTTGTTTTACAGCTTCTGATTAAATTATAGTATTTTGCCTAATCTTGTTCCCGCATAGGTTTATATAAGACTTGTACTTATTGAACATATGTGAATGGATACATCTTGAGTGCAGGATGAGAACCCGAGGTAGGCAAAGAGAATTCCTTGAATAGGAAGAATGTAGGGCAACCCATCCTAGGGATGGAACTTGAAG
Organism: Aquilaria sinensis; assembly: GCA_005392925.1. Taxonomy (NCBI): domain Eukaryota; kingdom Viridiplantae; phylum Streptophyta; class Magnoliopsida; order Malvales; family Thymelaeaceae; genus Aquilaria; species Aquilaria sinensis. The sequence goes on along the minus strand of SMDT01003228.1, from coordinate 155,771 downwards.
GGCAACTAGAGGCCTTAGAGCCTAATTTGGTTGAAGATTCAAATGCCAGGGAACATGTACCTGGACCTAGCAGGGGCAGGAAAGAAAGAATGGCGCAGATGATGGAAACATTATAAGCCACTGTGGCACAACTTGTGGTGGGAATGCAAGCCTTGGATAGAGGCCAAGCCCAACCATAGGAAAGCCTAGAACAAACAAGGGTGGGAGTAAACATAGAAGGTGAAGGCAGGGGAAGTAGAAGGCCTGGTAAAGAACCAGTGAACTATGATCAAGCAAGCAAGAATGGAGGGGATCAAGAGGAAGATGAAGGAGATGAGGAGAAGAGACACCCAAGGGCTAGAAGGATGAGATCAGAAGTGAGGCAGGAACCCAGGGTTGAAGTAGAAGAGAGCCGAGAGATAGAGGAAATGGATACTTATGTGTTGTCAAGAAGGACCAAACCTCCTATTGAAGTTACAGCTAGAAGAGGGCCACACAGAATGGAACCCAAGACACTGAAGCTAGAGAAGGAAGATCAAGAAGAGGTGGATTAAGGGAGGGCCAGTTGGAAGGATTCCTAGCATTAAAACCTCTATGTTCAAGGGTGGATGTGACCCTGAAGAAGCTGAATTCTAGATATACTAGGTGGAGAAGATATTTGAGAGGATGGATGTATCCTCTACCTAGGAAGTACTTCTAGCCACCTTGAAGTTGGAAGGAAATGAAGAGCTCTGATCGAGAGCTATATAGAGAACCTATCAGGAAAGAAACCAAAGGAGGCCACCTGCAAGGGAGAGATACATGAGATGGGCTGAGTTCCTTCAAGTCTTCGAACACCAATATATCAATGAGGCTCAGAAGGATTAGAAGTAGGTTGAGTTTGATCAGTTAGAGCAAGGAGACCTTAGTGTGATGAAATATGAGTAGAAGTTCAAAACCTTGATCAGATATGCTCTTTAGTATGATGGACAGAAGGAGTTAAGGACCAAAAGGTTTTTGAGAGGCTTACAGCCTGAGCTGAGGCAGATCCTCCGAGCTGTAGGAGCTATAAATTGCTACTCAGTAGTAAAGAGTGCTATTGCACTTGAGCAAGAGTTCAAGGACCAAACTAGAAGTGGTCCAGGGAGTGAAAGTGGATCACAGAAAGAACATCAAAAGAGGCCTAGAGAAGAAGTTGAGCCAAGTGGGAGAAAGAAAGGAAATAAGAAAAAGAAGGGGCCATAACAATATGGTCCTCAGTACATTACTTGTGGGAAGTTTCATGGCAAGAAGCCATGCTACAAACTGACCAGTGGATGCGTAGAGTCCTAGATCACTGGGTGATGGATTGTCCTAAAATAGAGGATGATAGGAAAATGCCAAAAAGGTACAACTCTAGAGGCCTGGTGGACATATACCTACGCCATGGCTGAGGACAAATGTGCCTAACCCAGGGGAGGACAAATGTGCCTAACCCAGGGGAGGACAATTGTGCCTAACCTAGGGGAAGGCAAGCACCTAGGCTGCCTCAAGTTCAGAGGTGCCCGAATGCACCCCTTGAGGTTGAGGCAGTTGGGAAAGAAACTAGTCTATAGAGGACTAGCAGGAGAGCCTTGAAAGGTACTATTTACCTTAATGGCTAGTTAGTGTTTGCACTATTTAACACGGGAGCTTCATTGTCCATAATTTCTGCTAGCTTGGTTAAGACCATGAATTTAGAAGTAAAGCACATGAGAAACATGTATTTGGTTAAAACTACTGGCAATGAAGTTTTATTTACATATCACATAGTTGAGAATTGTGTGATTCACATTGACAAGCTGAAACTGAGAGCAGACTTAATAGTGCTAGACACTTATGATTATGATGTGATATTAGGCATGAATTGGCTAAGTGAAAATAAGGTGGTTATAAATTGTCATGCTAGACAATTGTGGATGCTTGGTTACGAACCTTATGAACTGGATAAATCACTAGAGTTAGCCTTGGACTACCAAGTGGAAGTATTAAAACTAGTAACTCTAGAAAGTGAATATGAATACCTGGAACTAAATGAACCGGGAGTTGCTAGTGAACTTAGGTAGATACCTATAGTTCAGGATTTCCCAAGGGTTTTCCCTACAAACCTACCTGGGCTGCCACCTAAAAGATAGGTGGAGTTAGAAATCAAATTGGTACCAGGAGCAGCCCAAGTGTCTACTGCTCCATATAGGATGGCATTACCTGAAATGGTAGAGTTAAGAAAGCAATTGGATGAATTGCTTGAAAAGAGGTTCTTTAGACCCAATGTGTCTCCTTGGGGAGCACCTATATTATTTGTGAAAAAGAATGATGGAACCCTTAGGCTCTGTATAGATTACAAAAAACTTAATGCCTTGACCATTAAAAATAAGTGCCCCTCCCAAGAATTGAATATCTATTTGATCAGTTGAAAGGAGCAAAGATATTTTCTAAAATAGATCTAAGGTCTGGTTATTTCCAGCTAAGGGTCAAGAAGGAAGACATACCTAGGACTGCTTTCAGGATTAGGTATGGACACTTTGAATATACAGTGATGCCATTTGGGCTCACAAATTCACCTGCATTTTTTATGGACCTAATGTAGAGGGTGTTCAGAGCATACCTAGATCACTTTGTGGTGGTCTTTATTGATGATATTCAGGTATACTCAAAAGATGAGGAAACTCATAAAGAACACCTAAAAATGGTGCTTAGCTTGCTCCAAGTACATAAGCTTTATGGGAAATTAAGGAAATGTAAATTTTGGACTCAAGAAATTGGGTTCCTGGGTCATGTAATAAATGATCAAGGATTAGTAGTGGAGCCTGAAAAGGTAAGATCAATCTTGGATTGGAAGCAACCCCAAAATATGAGAGAAGTTAGAAGTTTCTTGGGGTTATCTGGCTATTGCAAGAGATTTATACCAAAATTTTCTATTATAGCAGCTCCCATGACCCAGTTAACTAGAAAGAACCATAAATTTGTATGGTAAAGCAAATGTGAAGAAAGCTTCCAAGAGCTAAAAAGGATGATGGCAATAGCTTCTGTGTTGGTTTTACCAAATCATGAAAAGGATTATAACGTGTACAATGATGCATCTCATGTAGGATTAGGTTATGTCCTAATGCAAAACAAACAGGCTATTGCTTTTGTATCAAGACAATTAAGACCACATGAAAAGAAGTATCCAGTGCATGACCTAGAACTAGCAGCAATAGTCTTTGCTCTTAAGCAATTTAGACACTAGCTATTGGGTAATAAATTTCAGGTCTATATAGACCATAAAAGCATCAAGTACCTTTTCACCCAGAAGGACTTAAACATGACACAGAGAAGATGGTTGGAGTACCTGAAGGATTTTGACTGTGTAATTGAATACATAGCTAGTAAAGCTAATGTAGTGGCAGATGCCCTAAGCAGGAATTATACTGGAATCCTTAAAGGAGGAGGAGGGGAACCTAAGGTCGAGACCGTTAGCCTTACTTGCTTAGCAAGTCAATGGATAACTTGGGAGCATAAGCAACTTAATGTGCTGACAATTACCCCTGAATGGAAGGAACTCATCAGGGAAGCACAACTTGGTGATGAAAACATTGGATTGGTGTCTGCCCAAAAAAGGGAGAACTATTTCAAGGATTCTCCTATAAGCAAGGATTGCTATACTTACAAAATAGGTTATATGTGCCTGAAAATAATGGCCTAAGATTCCAGATTCTGGAAGAGGCACACTCTAGTAAACTTAGCATGCATCTTGGAGCCACAAAAATGTACCATGCTCATAGGACTTGCTTTTGGTGGCCATATATGAAACATGACATTAGCACTCATGTAGTTAAGTGTAAAGTGTGCCAACAAGTAAAGGTTAAGCATTAGAAACTAGGAGGGAAGCTTCAGAGCTTACCCATATCGGAAAGAAAGTGGGGGTCTATAACCATGGATTTTGTAGTGGGAATGCCACAAACAAGAAGGAAACATAATTCCATTTGGGTCATCGTAGATAGATTCACCAAGGCAGCCCATTTTCTCCCAATGAATTCCACTGATTATTTAGATAAATTTGGCCAACTTTACAAAAGGGAAGTAGTGAGACTTCATGGAGTACCTGATGATATTATGTCAGTTGGAATCCTAGGTTTATTTCTAGGTTTTGGAAATCCCTAAATCAGGCATTAGGAAGTAAACTTAAGTTTAGTTCAGCATGCCATCCATAGACTAATGGACAAATAGAGAGAACAATCCAAACTCTAGAGGATATGCTAAGGTGTTGTGTCATTGATTTTCAAGGAGAATGGGATGTGCATGCCCATTAGTAGAGTTCTCTTATAACAATGGATATCATTTAGTGACTAGAATGGCCTCATATAAAGCCTGGCATGGCAGGAGATCTATTACACCCCATTGTTGGCATTAGCCAGAAGATAAGTTGGAGTTGGGACCAGACATTATTAAAGAGACTACTGGAAAGATAAAGATGATTCAGGCAAGAATCAAGGCTGCTAATGATAGGTAGCAGTCTTATGAAACCTGAAAAGGAGATGAGACCTAGAAGTCTAGGAAGGGCACTAGGTGTTGCTTAAGGTTTCTCCTATGAAAGGAGTGATAAGATTTGGGAAGAAAGAAAAATTAGCACCCAGATACACAGGACCATACCAAGTATTAGCCAAAGTTGGGAATGTGGCATACAAGTTGGACTTGCTACCTGAACTTGGAAATATACATGATGTGTTTCATGTAAGCTTAGTTAATAAATATGTTCCAAGTTCAAAACAAATAGAAGTACATCCTAGTGTACCTATAGCCCCAAACCTTTATTATGAAGAGGTGCCAATTCAGTTCCTAGCTAGAGACACTAGGAAGTTAAGAAGCAGGTGGATTTTTATGATTAAGGTTCAATGGAGTAATCATACTCGAAAAGAGTCAACCTGGGAAGTAGAACAGGAAATTGCCAAGAATTACCCTCAGTTGTACCTAAAACTTGTGAAGAATTTGGAGGACCAAATTCTTTAAGGAGGGAGGAGTTGTCAAGACAATACCTCAATGCTTGGCCTACACCAAAAAATGTAAGAAAAATACATTAAAACCATGAGGAACTCAAATGAAAATGTGGAAAGTAGGGCATATGTGCAACCAAGAACTATCGGATTCAAAATGTACATTTAAATGGCTTAAGTTGCTAATGGTGAGAAACAAAGATTAAGGCCCAATTGAACATTCTTTTAGGTACTAATAATGAGACAAAGAAGTATGGAAGGAGTACAATGAGCCACGTAAGTAGTGAATGCACTAGGGCTAGCTTTAGCCCATTTTTAATGCCATTTGGCACATACCCGGTAATGCATGTATCCACTAAACAAGTAAGCCATGATTTTGGGTCCAAACTTAGTGAGGTTGACCGAGTTCTTGGGGTTCTTGGGTTGGAAAGCTTCGGGTTTGAGCCAAATCCTTGGTGATTTGCACTTGAATTGGAAAATCAAGCTCAACATTGGTGTTGTCGGCCTTAGGCGACATTGTAATTAAATTTTCAAGAGGAGGCTTGGAGATTCAAGTTGGCCAATAGCTCTAAAGTAAAGAATTGGTAAGGATTACATTCCACTACTTGATTTTTGTATTGTTCCATGTGCAAGTCAGTGATTTGGCTTCTAAGTGAGGGTATGTTGAGCTATATGATCTTAGAATGCTATATGGGGCATGTATGGAGCCTTCAGGTTTATGGGTTATGTTGGCTAGCTAGTCAGTAATGGCAAGTACTTAGAGTACATTTCTAGGAGGGCCAACCTATATTTGAACTTGGAGCTCTAGTGGAATGGATGGTTATCTGGTGAAGATTGATGGAACTTATGGATGTACTTGCTAGTTTGGCTCCGGCCGAGAAGAACATTGTGTTTGTGGCATGCGAGTTGTGTGCTTGGTTGCTTGGATGTGCTTGTTAACCCCTCATAGTTGTAGTCATTATGTGTATATGTTATTGTTATTACCTACACTGTGGTAGTCCAGTTATGGTGCCAAAACTGTGCATTTAGACTCTCAGGATTGGTAAAGTTCTGTAGGCCATCAGAACACTGCCCTTAGTGTGCATACCCAAGTGACCCTCTTGGGCTCTATGTAAATACATGGATATTGGTCCAACCATCACACACATATTAACATTTCATGCACACCATGGCAGCAAAGAAGGAAAACACTACCACAAGTTTTAATCTTGGCTACCACACATTAGGCAATCTTGTCAAGTTCTAGTGACCAGCTACTGCACCTGTAACTTCAACTAATAAACTATATCATTATAGCCACATACACCCCCTGTTTTATTCCATCCATTATCAAGTAGGGACTTAGAGAAAACCAAGGAATTTTTTTTTTTTTGCGTCAATAGCCTACCTATGGACCAAGTTATGGATTTTTTAAGTTGCTTACAAAATTCTGACCAAATGAACAGTAACTAAGCCAAATTTACAACATCATATCTTTGGTTACAGGGTTCTAAATCTAGAAATTCAAATTTCAACTTAACCCTCTACATGTCCTCTAGGTGTGGTCAAAAGTTGATAACAAGATTCAATCTACACAGGGAGATATTAAACTTTAGATCCATAGTCGAAATTCTGGCAACTTTTGGACCATTTTGCCCATACAATTTTTCCAAACCATGCAAATACTTCATTGACAAGGGGAAAGAACTCCAAGGCTATCCCATATATGTCCATTACACATAGGAATTACATTACCTTTATTTTAACAAATTATGTGGCCAAAACAGAAATTACAAGTAAGCAGCCCATCATTCACACTTAGGCAGCTTTGCACCACATCACTTACATAGCCAAAACATTACTCAAATGTTCACATACTTGTCTCATTTTACATACAGTACATGTACATGCATACATGCACTACAATATGGTCTTAACTCAGCTAAATACGCATCCTAGGTTACAAGAGGTCCTGAGACACAATGGACTCGAAAAACAGGATGCTGGACAGCTGCTGCATAACACAATAAGTACCACCATTAAAAATACCATATACGCTCCTAAAATTACCAAAATTTCCAGATCATAACTAGAAATATGGAAGTTCATGTACCTGAAATTTAAGATTAAAAATCAAACCAACAAGCTTAGTTTGAAAGTGATCTTTCAGCTGGACCTGAAATGACAGAATTGAGGGGAGTAAGTTTCATTGATAACTTAGTAAGGGTAGCACTTGGATTCAATAGGCAATGTAACCATCATTAAAACCTGCATCCAAAGACACTAAAACACAAGAACCACAATGCATATATACAAGATACAGCAACCAAATGCAGCAGCCAAACACAAACTACAAACACATGAATTCTGGCAGCAGCATATACCATAGGTTAGTCCATAAAACACATAATAAACATAACCAAATCACTATGGCAGCCCTCCTCAAGCTAATGCTTCATCCTAGGAGGATTTTAACAGTAGTTAGTACTAACTTTGGGCTCTAGAAACCCTCATTTTACTGTCATCATTGTGCACTTCACAGTAGGTGACAAAACCTTCAATAAGTGCACTGCCCTCACTAAGCTTAGTTCATCAAGCTCTCTTCCAAGCTTAGCCCAAGCTCCATGGATGTTCAAAAATTTCAGAAAATAGTCCATGAGAGAAAGAGAACCCTTACCAAAGTCGGTAGGCCGAAAATCAAGCTTGATCCTTGAAGTATCCAAGAAATAGCTCTAGTTTGCTTCAAATTGCTTCCTTTTGCCTTCACTTTCATTCAATTGCAAGTTTGAAGGTGTGGTGGCTATAGAGGAAGTATGGCTGTGTTCTTGGGCTGGGGAAGGATGAAAATGAGAGAGGGATAAGTGATTTGGCCACTTAAATGGCCTTAAATGAGCTTAAGGGCACAAAACACACTTAACAAGCTTAACCTTGCTTTATGTCATTTCTTTTCTCACAAATTATGGTTTCTTTGTCTTAAACTCATTGGTACACATGTGCCCAACATTTTTGACTGATTATCAAGTCTTGGCTGCCTCCCCCATGGTGGGATAACCCTACAATTCCACCTTTAGACTTAAGTCAAAAGCTTGAACACCTTAAGGTTTACACTAGGACATTTAGGTCATTATTGCCTTTAGTGTTTCCTTTGTCCAAACTTGTCTTCCATGAGTAATTTGTTCCTCCAATAGCACTTTCATACCATTTATATCCTTCCCATAACTCTCCAAGTCTCTTCCTTGAGAGTTTTGCAGTTGAGTACCCAAATTTCTAAACCTTACAAAAAAGTCCATAGGTTGCTTGACAAACAAGCAATCCTTTAGGCTTTTATTGGGGGCCAAGTTACCAGCTTGGAACACTTTTAAGGAGGTGTTGATCATGCCTTTTACCCCTCACACTTCAATCACTATGGTGAGAATTACGCAATGTAATGGTTTTTAGCCATTATGACACACTTGTAATTCTCCCATTTTGTGAGGTGGTAACAATTGTATTTGTGGTTTTGGTGTTTTCTTCTCTTTCTTGCAGGTAAAGTAATGCTAAATTGAGGTTAAGCCTTCAAGCTTAATTAAATAAGCTCCTTCGAGTTGTAGTAATCCTGACTGAGTTTATGAAATTCATACCCCTTATTGTTCATGTTTCATCAAAACACTTTGAGCTTGATTGAGTTGTGTAGTTGCTTATGTGCTAAAATTTAGCTCGGTTTTGCCAAGGTATGTATCTAACCAAAACCTTGGCTTATAAGTACATAGTGCAAGTCTTATGTTAAGACATAAACCCATGTGTTTGAGTTTGTAGGTTTGTGTAGATTTGTGGGACAAGTCTTGCATCAATGGATGTGTGCTCATGGGCTTTGGTAGGATTGTTTTGCAAGTTTGTGTAGATTTGTGGGACAAGTCTAGCATCAATGGATGTGTGCTCATGGGCTTTGGCAGGATGGTTTGCACTCATGGGTATGGGCATGGTTGTAGGCATTTTCCTACAAACTTTGGTTTTGTATTGTAGACTCAAAGTAGCTCTTGGGTATTACTAGGAGGTATGGGCATGTAATGCATAACAATGGCTATTTCAGATTTTTTGTACTCTTGGTATAGTTCCAAGTATGTGGTACTTTTGTGGAGGTTATTTAGTGTACATATAGCCTTGGTTGAATCATGGACCTATTATGTAAATATTATGAATGAATGAAATGCCAAGTTATGCTGTTAGTACTTGTTTCAGGAAAGTTTAGACCATAATGTGCTAAACCCTTCTTGGTTCTTGCTAGGCTGAATGTGCAAGAGCATGAAAAGTATGTTTTCAAAACATTGAAAGATGTGGGCTTCTTGGTTGACATGCATTAGAATGCCACACTTCATGAGCACACACCCTAAACACTTAAGTATAAAAGTGTATATGCCTTGCCTTGTGTTGCGAGTAACCTTATAAGTCTTGCCTTGAAATGCAATTAATGGACTAAAATTATTGGACTTAGCCTCCTGGGGCACCTCCCAGGCCTTGGTCTTAAGATTACATGTATTGAACTACAAAGAGGTAAATTGGCCGAGACCTAAGTTTATACATAAAACATGATAAGTGCAAGAATTGAATAAAAATGTTAGTGCCTTGGTAGCACAAGTGACTGGACTATAGGTGCATAGGCTTAGGCCTATGTGGGGTGTGACACTCCTCCTTGGCAATCTTGCTAAGTTCACCAAACTTGAAGCAAGAGCTTGCGAACATCTTCTTTGCCTTGGCAAGATTCTCTTCAAATTGGCTTCAAATGGAAGATTGCTTCATCACCCAAGCTTAAAGATAGCCCACATAGGCAAGCAGCTGTAAAGAGTAGATTCCATGAGATAACAAATTTAAGAAATTTTTTTCTAACAGAGAAACATGAATTACTTGTGCCACATGCTCAAAAATTTGAGCAACCAAGATCTCCTCATTTAGATAGGAGTCCGTCAGAGCCTGGATGGTCACATTTGTAATGATGCCCCAGATCATCTAGGGTTCCATCCTCTAGGAATCTGTGGAAAACAGGTCCATGTTTTCAATAAATGTCCAAAATAGCTCCCTTGGGCTTATTGTGAAAGATCTTGCTATTCTGAGTGGCCCACTTCCGAGCATGGTCAAGCATCCACTCGAGTGATACGTCACCCTCTGCAAAGTCGAATTGAAGTTCCATCACCAAATTGTCTCTTAACCATTCATCTATAAAATCCAAAATTTCAAAAATACCATAGCTAATAGATGAAAGGTGAAGAGACAAACTTGGGGGAACTTTGGAATCCCCACCACCAAAGTCACTCACTCTGAGTACCTCGGCAGGGATTTCCTTACCTTTCCCTCTTCTTTCCACAACTTCTTCAGCCGAACATACTCCTACAGAGGTTCCTAAGACTTTAGTTGCAGAGGTAGGGCTAAAGGGCAATGATTATAAGGTCACTTCCAAAGATGGAACAATGACTTTCGTGGCCAGGTACATAGTGTCGGACACAACTTTGGGGGGAGGGGGAAGTAGGTCACCCTTTGCCTTCTTCGCCCCTAAGAGCCAAAAGACTGTGTAGTGTCCTTCTTTATTTTTAGGGCTTTATGGTGTTCCCTTGCTAGGCCTGACCGAGGAACAGACTCTTATAGAAGGCCATAGACTTGTTGCCCATTTCTACAATAGAGAAAATATCAGTGTAAGTATAAAAAATTCTAACACCATAGTTTGAAGACAGTTTACTCTCTACAAGGCTGGAATATGAGAGTTTACCTGAAAGAAGCCGAACAAGCTACGCCTTCTTCCCATCCACTGTCGATTTTGGGATGTCCTTGTCAGTGACATGCTCAGTGATAACCCTTAGCTCCCAAAGAACCTCATAGGTCATGAAGCTCTATCTAATAGGGAACGGGTAGAGAGAGCGTGATGGTGCGTGAACATCCCAATCCATGATAGCCTGAATACAACTATCAAACTCTTCAAACTAACACTCCAGTTCTAGAGTTAGCAACTTTTTCTAGTCCATGACGTCGACTGCCAAGGTACACGAAGCCCACTGAGTCAGAAGGTCTTTCCGCTTCTCATCAATCTCCATAAAAATGTACTGTTTCTACCACCTTCTCTAACTATCCTTAGTACAAAAGCTAAAAGTAAATTTCCTACTACCAGAACACTGAGGAAGCAAAAAGTAAAACCCCCCCTTCGAGATGGGATGAAGTTTGTACTATTGAAGAAAAAATTGAAGTACAGGATGATTTTGAAAACCCCACATATCCACAACAAAGCATTAAAGTAAGCGTAAGAGTTTGGGGGCATTTGATTGATGTCTATGCCATGAAAGTGGCACAAGTCAAAAACCACCTTTGGGGGCAGATAATGGAGACCCGCCTTTAGTTGCACTCTAAAAACAATAATCTCCTTTGCCTGAGGAAGGTTGTGTTAGTGTTGTGCCCAAAAGCCAATCATGAGATGATTGTATTTTTCTGCACATTGAGTCATGATATTTTATTAAGGCATTAATCCAGCAATTATGTTTCTTGTTTTGTTTCTGCGTAACGTAATAAACATAATTGTAACCATAGAATAATGATATTGTCAAATGTCCCTGGTCTAGTATTATTGTGGAGTGGGTTACAATAATGCATAACGACTAGCATATGTGAAGACTAATATGAGATATGTAGTCTACATATGGGTACAAGTTGGAGAACTTGTGTACCGGACCGACCCACCATGAGAACACTACATGGATCGTTATATGAGTGTCATAAGTGATTCTCATAGTGATTATGGTATATGTAGTCCTTCGACCTAAGATCATCAAGGTTCCCTACATGTGAGTCACATACTTTGATACTTTCCTTTGTTGCTCGTAACTGAGTGAACTTGAAGGAGGTCATTGGGTATGCCACATATCATGCAGATGGATTTGTATGATCAAGATGGGATTTGTCCCTCCTATGTAACGGGAGTGATATCTTCAGGCCCCTTGATAGAGTGAGACTTAGAAAAATGCATGGCCATGCTCGGATGAATTGATAAATGATATCAATGTCATTAGTTTAAGTTGGTCTACTTAGTAATCAAGAAACCAAATATTGGGCTATACAAGAATGACACATTCCATGTCTCGTGCTTAGTCTTGATATCTTGGACAAAGGGACAATAGCATATATTGGTGATGATCACAAAGGTTTAGTCGAATCATCGATAATCTTGTCACTTGGGTAGCAATGATGTGTTGCTAGAAACAGCTCATTGCTTATGATCATAAATGTGATTTATGATCATTGCCAACGTGGTAAGAACCTATTGGGTCACACACATAGAGCTATTTAGATCATTAGAGTGCATGGGCTAATAATTTGGGTTTTGGTTTCACAATAATTTCATATTAATAATGGGCCCAATAGTTGTGCCATTACTAGGCCTGAAATTAAAGCCTAATTGGATTAGGGCTTTGAAATCCATTAGGCCTGGAAGTTGAGTCTCACTATAAATACAAGTTTTAGTGAGAAATTCGTAGGTCTCCTTGCCCTAGCCTCCCGAAAGGACAGCCGCACGCTTCTTTTGCAATTCCTTGGAGGACGCAAGCTAGCACTGCGAGCGCAAGAGAAATGCATCTGCCGGGACGCAGTGGAAGCGTGGTGATCCTGAAAGGCTCGTGTGGATACCATAGAGAGCTTGAACACGTCAATTGTTTAGGTTTTGTGATTTGACTCTACAGTTGAGTGAGAGATCTCAACCGAAAATTAGGTATGAAAATTTTCGAACACCCGGTTTACCCCGTTTCACTTGGATCCTGGAGAGTTTCGGTTAAATTCCACTGTGTTGTTTGGCTCCTGAAACCCAACAGGTTGCTCGGTTCACTATGATTGGGTAGCCTAATTTTTGCATAGGAGGGAAGATAGAATTTTAGCCTCTACTTCTCCAGCTTTTCTGAAGTCGCATAAGTCATATGATAGTTGAGAAGGATTCAACTTTCAAGAAAACGGGCAACCCCAGCATTCTCAACCAACATCTCTGGTGCCTAAGACCCTAACCTTGGCAAGACATAGGGAAGAGGGAAAAAGAAACTTCGTAAAAAAACCCACCTATTTGGCAAACATAGCAAACCTCAAAGGACGCCGAAAGACTTGGCAAAAATCACTCTGCCACTAAAACCACCGGAGAAGTAAAAGAGAACTGGAAAAAAGGAAGAAGCTCAGAAAATGAGAGTGAGGTGTAAACAGGTGCAAATAGGAGAAGTAGAACTTCTAATGAGGGGTGATGCTTATATTTCCTAGAGGCAAATGAAAGGGCGTTAATTGCCAATTGCAATGAAAGAGATGCGACTGATGTAACTGATAGAAGGCTAGCCGTAATTCGATGAGACATGTCACCAAGCACAAAAAATGAAGGCACGCCTCTTCAGGTGCAAAGTCTAGGTGGCACACAAAACAAGGCAACAGGCCTTCCTACCCCCTACTAGCAGGAAATGAAAATCGCTAGGAGAGAAAAATTCATTGCTTTAAGCGCCAAGTGTATGACCTTGGAAAATCTTGGCTTGAGACGATAAACCTAGTCTGAAGGTGTAACTTTGAGAAAACTGGCCAGACCCTATTATGGGATAATCGATACTACACAACATGCTGGAACCGAAAAAGTAACTTCGCTTCTTCAGGATGGGGATGTGATAGCCGAAGGGCAAATCGCCTAAGACCCTTGGAGAAATGGACCCCATACCACCCTTGAGACCAACTTGAGCTGACTCTGGAGGGGACTAGGTACCATCTTCAAAAGAGTACACAACCGACCTTGGTACGGTAAAACTTCACCTTTGGATACCCTCTTTGATTGACCTCCAAATGGAAAGTCTAGATCTCTGAAGGGATATCGTTAACCACCCTCAGGAGAAGTACAATCCCCAAAGGGGTCCTCCATTCACCAAATGGCTCTTTCAAAAAATCACAAAAATGGTTAAGGAGCCTCTGATAGAAACCTCGCCCACGCCCTCTTAGCATAACTACTCATGGACATTGGAGGCATCCCTCCCCGAGGGTATGGATTGGATCCATGCTGATCACGTGTCTTGATCTGCTTACTTGGGTAATGGACTACTCCTTTGAATTCCCTATAAATACTTGGGAGAGTCCCATGTAAGAACACACAGGACCCCCTCTTCCCTACTCTTTACTCTTAGCAACTTCTCTCCTATATACTAACATGGGTGTCGAAGGCTCCTCCCCTACAAACCACTCTAGGTAACTCCTAACCCACATTCTTCAAGATCTTGCAGATACCTTCTCACCAGAAGTTTCACTGTTAGGCCCAGCATATTATAGAACGAAGATGTCACTGGGCATCACAAGCTATTAATGACATCAAATGCACTTGAACCCTAAATCCCTTACCTCAATTTCAAGCTACGAGCAATGATCAAGCAATCCAACACCAATGAACAAGGTTCAACTTGGTTTTTCCCAGGTTCCAAGAAATCAAAGGTTCATGGCACCAAAACAACAACAAATTAGCAAAACTCAAGCATCAAAAGGCTAAACAAACAAGAAATCATCAACAAATTCCTGTCACCTCATGTACATAACAAGCACCAAGCATGAGAATGTGAAAATGGCATTCGAATGGCAAATTCTAGTGGAAACAAGTTACCTAATGCCTAAGCATCCTTGGAGCCTTCAAAATCCACAATGAAACCAAGAATTTAGGAAGAAATTGAAGTAGAAATTGATGCGGAAGGGAAGGGTTCAAGTTTCAGAAGGAAGGAGTGAATAGTGGTAGCCCAAGACCACCTTTATGAAGTTTATAAGCCTTTGTTCCAATAAACCCCCAAACTTTTCTTAAGTTGTCAAAAAGAACCCTTTCCCAAAATAGTAACCTTTGGTTAAATTTTGGTCAAACCTTCAACACTTAGTGAAAATTTGGGTGCTAAGAAAGGGTTAGGTTTCTAAAAGATGATTTTGGCTCTCAGGGACTCGCCCTGACTCTTTGGGAAGCAAAATTACCATTTTTCCCCCAAACATCTTTTGATGCCATATCCTCCTTGGAACTTAGTAAACCTTAAGTAACTTGCTTGAACTTGCTAAAAGAAGTTAAAATATGGTATTAAGCTAGGGATTTATTAATTTATATAAATTAAATGAGCCTCCCACTAGGAGGGCTGTAACATTAATAACATTACATTGTACCACTTATAGCATGCAATGTCAAAAGTGCCATGGAACATCTTGCTCTTATTGTATTTTGTTAGGTGTGCTTGTGGATCATTTCTACCATTGAAGTTTTGAAACATTGGTATATGAAAGTTGTTTGGCATTGGTTTCTCAGCTACATTGCAGATAAATGGGGACTTCTTGTGCATAAAGTCTTTTAAAAGCCACAACCATACCGATTTTTGGGATGCCTTCCTTTTCACTGAATCCAGTTTTTCTAGTCATTTTTCCATTAGGATCATAGTAGAACCCTCTTATCCCCAACAATAGACTTCTGATCATGGAGAATAGTTTCTCTTCTTTAGTAAGGAACTTTGCTGATACGAAGAAAGGCTTTTTTCTAGTAGGAATGACTTATCTGGCACGAAGAGCACTATTCCTTGGGGTATAGCTCTTCCCTTTTTGTCTACATAGAGGAATCTCCCCAGCTGAAGAGTTAGTGCATAAATTGTGGTTGGTGGTGCTCAAATGGGGAGATTTATCATTTGTATACTCGGGCTCCTTAGCAACAGTCATTCAACTTGTGGGTTTTACTTAAGCCAGATGCTGGTCCAAGTGTTGAGTCACCTCAGCCACTATTGAGTGCTAGAACTCATGTAGGAAACACATGGTGACCATCAGAAAACATTCTTCCTTTGGCTATGAGGATTTTGGATAAGGGGGTGGAGTTACGCTCCTATTGTTTATAAGCTGTGTCATGGACTAGGGTTCAAGATCCCCTTGTCCTTAGAGCGTTGTGTCCCTATCACAGTGACAAGTGATTAGGTTCCCACAGTTAGTGCAAAATGATGATGTAGGATGTCTTCCATGTAGGACATTACTATTTCAGTAGTAGATGTAATCGAAGGTGCTAGAGGATGAAGCTCTACAAGACAAAGAAAGAAGAGGGCTAAAGGGGGTCCCTAGAGTATTTTCTAAGGAGAAAGCCTCCAATGCCTAAGTCAGACCTAGGGTTTTCAAAAAGAGTATAAGAATGTAAAATAGGATTTTGAATCCTTTCCTAGAAAGGCTCCTAGGAGCATTTATAGGAGCAGGAGCTAGGTGGCTACTTAGCTTGACTTGAGGATAGTTGAACACATGTATTTATAAAACCTAATTATTTCTTTCTTTCTCTTGCCATTTTCACAAATATTTTTCACTAACTCTTATTTGCTCTCTCCATAATGCAGAACAAATCAACAAAATAAAAGAAACCCAGGTACTCATGTTAAATTTTTTCAAACCTTTGCTAACGAAATATTTTTTTTAGATGTTGATGCCTGTTGGCATCCTGGTTATATGAGATAGTGGCCTGCAACAGGGACTTTCAACCAAGAGGGTATCTGCAAAAGGGGCTTCCGGAGGAGGTGGCTGCCTAAAAGATTCTAAGAACGGGGGTTAGAAGATCCCCGGAGTGTTTTTCCGGGGGAGGAGCCTCCGATGCCCATGTTAGTATTTAGCTAGATAGAGAGTAATGGGTAGAGAGTAGTGTCCTCCTCTTACCAAGGTCATTTCCCAAGAAAAGCCTACTCGATGCAGCCCGCTCAGATCATGACACGTCTTTGGTTGATGCAGTCCGTACCTTCGGAAACAGGTACCTCTAGGCGGCCATAGGCCGTCTTGGTCAGGAGTTAGGGCCGCGGGAAGTCTGTGTGTCAGGACAAAGATGAAGGCAGCATGTCAGGACGTGTACGAGGGCAGCGTGTCAAAGGCTCCTTAACCATTTTTTGTCGCATCCTTGAGACCCCTTCGGTGAAAGAGACTTTTTCGAGATGGGAGAGCTTCTTGCCGAGGTTGCTTCAGTCATTAGCAAGTCCCCTCGGCACGGGGGACTCATTTTGGAGGATGTTGTCCTCTTCCGAGGATGGTGAGTCTACCTCTCCCAAAGCTGGTCAGGCCATCTTACCAAGGGTGGTAAAACACCATGTTCCAGAAGTTAATACTATCACCCCCCGAAGGTGATGGTTGATCTCCGAGGTCGGGGGGTCAGGAAATCAGACCCTGTTTTACCAAGGTTGGCGCTCATATTTCTCGAGGGTGATGTCACCCTTACCGAGGGTGATGCTTTGTCAGAGTCAAAGGGTAATAGCCCTTTGGCCATCACATGCCCCCCCTTAGAAAGCCGAAGTGATTTCTTCGTCATATGGATTCTCAGAGTACTTCATGGGCCCATTTATGAAGGCTGCCAATTATTTTGGGCAGGGGACACTTCGTTCTCTGAGGGTGTGCCTTCCCAGACGAGGTAGGTTGTAGGTGCTACTCATTGTCTCTTAGCTAAGCCCTTGGCTTTTTCTCGAAGAGTGTGTTCCTCCTCTCAAATTTTCTGCAGCATGTCAGCGAACCGTCATGTCTTATAATTAGTTTGCCATGCCTCTTCGAATGAGCTTGCCTAGGCGTCTGTGTTGTCAGAAGGTGTGCCCTCATCTCCTATGCTAAATGGCACGTGTCATGCAGCTATTGGGGGATAGTGCCATTGGTTATAGCAGCCGCGTCTCTTTGCCTTCAGTAGGTAATTATTGCAATGATTCACCTTCGAGGGGTAGTTATGGCGATGATTTGCCTACCTCCTTCGGCCTATATAAACCCTCCTTCCCGTCATGGCCCTCATTTGTTTTCCTTTGCTTTTGTCCTACTCTCGTCTGTTCTCAACCTCTTTATTCTCTTTTGCGGCGGTGCCACTGGCGAAGCAATTTCTGGCGACTTTTTACGACGGCGTCTACTAACCCCGACTTCGGCAAATGTTTTGGTGGGTTTCCCTTCCAAAGGCCCCTCGGTTTCTTCTGTTTCCATTTTTTCTAGAGTCCAAAGTTGTTTTCTTTTTCCCAAAGTCCCTTGTCATTCTTTCCCGGAGTCGTTACTTTTAGCCAAACATGTCTCCCCAGTCCCAATCATGTCCGTCCAAACTACTCCTGAGAGCTGGCTTCCTCTCATGTCTCACCCGTGTTGTACCACTTCCTCATATGCTATTATCAGGCTACCTCGTCCCGGCCTTTTTAGCTTCATGAACCAATAGGACAAGGTTACTGTTTTCTGAGCTCAACGGAAGGCCGGACTTCGGTTCCCCCCGCCAAAGATGATTTGCGACTTTCACCAATTCCATGGCGTAGCCGTAAATCAACTTCCTCCCAATTCCTATTCCTACTTCAATGCCTTTCTATCCGGTCCCGAAGGGTGGCTTTTATTTCATGCTACCTCAGGGATCTGGGAGCAAAAAATATATGTTCACCTTTGACACTAAAGACAACTGGCGAGGGTGGCAAAGGAAGTTCTTCTTCTTGAAGGTGGCAGAGGCGTGGTCGTACGTGCCGACTAGGTGGGCCTGGGGGATACTGGAGACAGATGTTGTTGATCCCAAGAAGTTGCTAACTCCTGAGTTAGCAGCGAGGTTTGAGGATTTCGACAGCCGTATCCGAGCTGTCGCCACTAGGATGCCGAGGTCCCACCACGCTCCCTGTATCCCTTCCCCATCTGGTGGAACCTCATGACCGAAGAGGTTCTTCAGGAGCTAAGGGTGCTCAAGGAGCACAAAACCAATCTCGGCATGCCAGCTCCTGCCATTGACGGGAAGAAGTCATTGCTGGTGACGCTCCTTCGGGAGGAGCTCACTTATGAAGCCCTTGTCGAGAGTAAGTTGCTTTTCAAATTTTGGGATAAGTATCCCTTTGGACTTACACTGGTATTTTCTTCCTTTTTCAGAGATGGGCGACCAGTCAGCCACCTTCTACAAGTCCCTCTTCCTCGGCTAGGCCGATAAGGGCGAACAGAAGAAAAAGGCCGCCCTGAATAGGTGGAAGGTAGCTGGAGGGGGGCCATCCTAGGACAAGAAAATGAAGAAGGACCCTTTTCCCCCCTCCGAAAGATGTTGAAGAGGTCGGGGACCAGCCTCTAGTTCACGTCGACCCACCATCAGAGCTGGCCATTAGCTCTACTCTCTAGAGTCCCGTCGCTTCGGTGGATATCCTGGGCATTTCGGTAGGAGGCCCTTCTGCCGAGGAGCTCGAGGAGTGAAGACGAAGCAAGGGCAAACACGTCCCTACTGAAGTGAAGGACGTCCACAATTTGGACGACGACATCGCCGAGGTCCCGCCAGGTTTGTCCCTTAGCCATTTCTTCATAAATTTGAACATTTTTAGCATTCTCCATCTTTTAGATGTATGGCTAAGGGACAATGTACTGATGGAACTACAGCGTGACTTTGCAGAAAAAGTAGCACCCTCGGCATGGATGGTGGAGCACGCCTGGAAGCGGGCCCTTCGGGACTCCCATATCCCAAAGGTTAAGGTTCCGAGGGAGCCTTTCTGGTCTTTCACGAAGGACATGAATTTGTTCTCCGTAGACAGCCAGCAAATGGCTCCTCAAATGGCGAAGAGCATGCTCACCTAAGCCACTTTCAAGCCCTTCGCAGATGAATGCCCGAACGAGGAGGTCCTTGCTGCGAGGATGTCCCAACACGTTGGCCAGGTATTCTTTAGGCCCTTCATCTTTTCTCCAAATTTTTCTAAGTGTTTAGTTTTCTTTTGTAAAACTTCACCAAATGTCATTCTTTTTTTGCAGCTTTTGGCGTACAGTGGATATTTCAGAGCTTGGACAGTGAAACAGTCTTCGGTCTGATCTTGGGTTGAAGATCATCAGGAGAAGGCCAAGGCATTTTGCGCCAACTCGGTTGTTAAGAATGCCGAGTTGAGAAAAATAGCTAAGGAGGAGGTTTCCAAGCTTCGGGAGGAGTTCTTGAAGGGTCAAGAGGAACTCTTAAAAGTTTTCTCCCAGAAGATGTCCGACCTCGGTGCGAAGGTCGTCGAGCTAACTTCGGCCAACGAGGCCTACCAGAAGGAGAAAGATGAGGACTCTGGTCTCCTGATGAAGGCCCTCACTGATAATGCTAATCTTCAGGCCGAGGTCGAAGAGTTGAAGAAAGAAACAAAGAAGAAGAAGAAGGCGAAAAAGCTTGAGAAGAAGGTCGCCAGGTTGGAGAACGAGCTGGACGCCTTGTCCGTCGAGAAAGACAAGGCTGACCAAGTAACCAAGGTTGCTTTCTAGGATGACTTTTGTCTGGCTCGACATCAAGTTTTGACAAAGCACCCCGACCTCAACCTCAACCTCTCCTTCCTGGAGGCCTTGCACATCCCCGAGGGGCCTCGCTGGGCCTGGTCCAAGATAGATCACCTCAAGCTTCCATTCGCCATTCCTTCGGCGCCGAAGGTCGTGATAAAGGATGGCGGGGAGGGAGCATCTCATGATGGTGGGGTCCCTTAGGTGTCCAGGGTTTTACTTTTCCTTTTTCTTTGTAACCTTCTTCTTGTAATCTCCTCCTTGTAATAAGGCTCCTTAATAAAATTCTTTCTTTCCTTCAAAATTTTGGCTAAGTCTCAAGGCAAGTTTCTCCTTATGTAATCTCCAGTTACAAGAGTTAGTTTGACCACTTTCTGTCTAGGACCCCCGGGAAGATACTTTTTGTGCCTTTTATCAACCATATTCGGCACAACGTCGGTTCTGGCAAAGCTTTGCCTCATTTTTATCAGCAACGTTCAGTTGATGCGCCTTCGGAGAAAATGTGTGATTTTCACAAGTAAATACTCACACCTTGTTTGGCTAGATTTCTTAGGTGGGGCTATTTTTCCCAGAAAGCTTTTCTGTACTTAGAAATTTTTCTAAGTGTACAATTTCCTGAAAAAATTTCTAAGTGTAGAATTTCTTCAGAGCACCTGAATGCCATGTGTTTTTCAATGCTCCACCTTCGGTATCACCGAGCTTATAGACTTTTGGCCGAACCTCGTGAAGGACCAAATAAGGCCCTTCCTAGTTTGCCCGAAGTACTCCGTTAGATGATCTTCAGGGTACAAACTCAGCCTTTCGAAGAACAAGGTCTCCCTTCCTGATTCCTTTTCGCTTGACATGCAAGTTCCCAGCTAT
Source organism: Aquilaria sinensis (assembly GCA_005392925.1). Lineage (NCBI taxonomy): Eukaryota > Viridiplantae > Streptophyta > Magnoliopsida > Malvales > Thymelaeaceae > Aquilaria > Aquilaria sinensis. Next base: position 134,781 of record SMDT01003228.1, on the reverse strand, counting down.
GGCTACCCTTTGCTGAAAAGCTTTTCTTCTAAGCTCAGCCACTTCTCTATGTTCATCAATTAGGTCAAGCTTAGTTCTCAACCCGAGATCATTCCCTTCTTTGTCGAACACTTGTATCCTAACCGATGGTCGAACTACCTCGATTGGAATAATGGCCTCTGTTCCAAAGACAAGTGAGAAAGGTGTCTCACCTGTGGCTCTTCGAGGCGTCGTCCGATAGCTCCATAGCACGCTAGGAAGTTCTCCTATCCATTTTACTTTTGCTTCCCTCAATCTCTTTTTCAATTAGGTCAAGCTTAGTTCTCAACCCGAGATCATTCCCTTTTTTGTCGAACACTTGTATCCTAACCGATGGTCGAACTACCTCGATTGGAATAATGGCCTCTGTTCCAAAGACAAGTGAGAAAGGTGTCTCACCTGTGGCTCTTCGAGGCGTCGTCCGATAGCTCCATAGCACGCTAGGAAGTTCTCCTGTCCATTTTACTTTTGCTTCCCTCAATCTCTTTTTCAAATCATCCTTTATGGTTATATTAGACACCTCTACCTGTCCGTTGCTCCGGGGATGAGCTACCAGAGCGAAGTGCATTCTTATCCCGAGGTCAGCAGTGAACTCTTGGAATCGCATGTCAACAAACTGGGAACCATTGTCAGTGACTATCACCCTCGGTATGCCGAACCTACACATGATGTTCTTCTAGATGAATTTCTGTATGTCCTTCACCGAAATGGTTGTCAGGGGCTCTGTTTCTATCCATTTGGTGAAGTAATCTACTACGATTATGCAGAATTTCGCTCCTCCGGGTACAGTTAGGAGAGGCCCGATAAGATCAATACCCCATACTACGAAAGGACAAGGGTAGTTAGTTGAAGTTATCATTTTTGAAGGCAGCCTTTGGATGTTGGCGTATCTTTGGCAATTGTCACATCTTCGAACAAACCATCTCGCATCCTTTATTAGGGTAGGCCAGAAATACCCCTGGTGAAGTAGTACTCCTACGAGGGCGTCAGTTCATATGTGGGAACCACAGGCCCCCTCATGGACTTATTTGAGGACTGTCTCCATGTCCGCTTCGCTGACACACCTTTGCAGGGGATTTGCATGCTCCTGTCGGTATAACATTTCTCCAATTAGGAAATATCATCTAGAACATTTTTGTACTTTTGCTACTTCACGAGGCTCTTCAAGAAGCTCCGAGGTTGTGAGATACTTTTTTATCTGATTTTTCCATCCACTTTTTTAGGCTACTACGCTCATTATTGCTATGCTCGGGTGACTTAGTACTTCAGTGGACTTTTTTGACTTGGCCAGAGTATCTGCTTCAGCATTGTCTCGATGAGGTACATTCTCGATGTGCACTGCGTCGAACTCTCGGATGAGCTTTGATACAAGCTTGTGATACTTTGCTGAAGTTGGGTCCTTCGCACTATAGTCCCCTGGCATCTGTCGAACCACTAGCTGAGAATCGCTGTGGGCCTTTAGGTTTTTCACGCTAATTCTTCTAGCAAGGCATAAACCTACTATAAAGGCTTCATATTCTGCCATATTGTTTATGACGTTAAACCCAAATTTGATGGCTTTCATAGCATCCATGCTTTCAGGACCACGAAGAATTACTCCAGCTCCTTGATGTTCGGAGCCAGACGCCCCATCGACAAATAGAGTCCACTCAGGTTTGTTATTTCTGAGGTTGTGTTGACTTTCTTCGGCCATGGGTACCTCAGCAATGAAATCCACTAATGCTTGAGCTTTTATTGTCTTCCTTGGCTCATAGGTGATATCATACTCACCGACCTCGATGCACCATTTCGAAAGGCTTCCTGAGTGATCTACCCTCTTCATGATATCCCGAAGGGGCAGGTTGCTTCTCATAATAATGGGGTGACCTTGGAAATACGGATGTAGCCTTCTGCTTGCAAGCACCAGGGCATAAATAGCCTTTTGTAGCAAGGGGTACCTGACTTCGGCACCATGCAGGGACTTGCTCACATAGTATACTGGCCATTGCTTTGCTCCCTCTTCCTTTACAAGGACCGAACTTACCGCCTTTTTGGCGACAGCAAGGTATAGTATGAGGGGTCTTCTTCCCGTGGCTGCTGAAGTGTCAGCAGATGAGTTAGGTAGGCTCTAAGCTCTTCCCAAGCCTTTTGGCAGTCTTCATTCCAGGGATGCACCTCAGTTCTGAGATCACCACCATTTTTTGCTGCCTTAATGAGGACCTTAAAAAATGGTCGACAATAGTCCCCATACCTGGAAATGAATCTGCTGAGGGACGTGATTCTCCCTGTGAATCTTTGTACATCCTTAGTCATTGTGGGAGTTCGGAACCCCAACAGGACCTTGACCTTTTCTGGATTGGTGTCGATACTTCTCTCTGACACCATGAATTCAAGGAACTTACCCACGTTCAACCTGAATACACATTTTTTGAGGTTGAGATGAATTTTGAAGGTCCTCAGTTGGTGGAATGTTTCCTCTAGGTCCTTGATTTGACTACTAGGTAGTTTGCTCTTAACTATCATATCATCAACGTAAACTACCATGTTTCTCCTGATTTGGGAGTTAAGGACCCTGTTCATCAACCTTTGGTACGTGGCTCCAGCATTCTTGAGCCCGAAGGGCATTCTAACCAAGCAGTATGTGCCGACTTTGGTGATGAAGGCGGTCTTTTTCTCATCTTCAGGATCCATCCCAATTTGATGATACCCACTAAAGGCGTCAGGGAAACTAAGGAGGCCATATTCGGCGGTTGAATCTACCAAGTAATCTATTGGCGGCAAAGGATATGAATCCTTAGGGCAAGCATCGTTCATGTTTTGGAAGTCGACACACATTTGGAGTTTATCACTCCCTTCCTTCGTGGCGATAACCACATTACTAAGCCATTTGGGGTATTTGACTTCCTTGATTACACCAGCTTCCATTAGGTGTTGGACTTCGATTTTGACGAAGTTGTTCTTATGCCCCGAGAGGCTTCACTTTTTTTGTCGGACAGGCTTTGCCTCTGGGCGCACCTTAAGGCTATGTTGGATTATGTAAGGATCTACCCTAGGCATGTCCTTCGGCGAGTAGGCAAACAGATCTTTGTTCACTAACAAGAAAGATACAAGTTTTTCCGTGTCACCTTCGGCCAGTTTTTTCCTCATTCGGGTACTTCGGCCTAGGACAAGTTCTACATCTTCTATTTCTATTTTCTCAGGGTCTTCTGTTTTTTCTCTCTTTGCCTCCCCTGCGAGCACGGCCTTTGCTCCTGAAGTCTGTGCGTAGCTCTTCACTGGGAACTTTCATACTTCCCTTTGGTCGATGAAGATCTTAGCATCTCCCTCATTTGTTACGAAGGTGACGATCAAGAATTTCACATCTGGGCAGATGTGGAGGTTTCCTTGGGTCTGCCTCCCAAGGATGGCATTATACGACGATGAACCTTGTCATTGTAGAAGCAAAAAGCTCTTCCTTGTTTTACGGTGACGTTCCCCTTAGCATGAGGGGGAGGTCAATCCATCGGAGGATAGGGAGTTTGGACGAACCTACTCCGAAAGTAGGGGAGGTGACAGGCTTGAGATCGCCTCTTGGGATACCCAAACTCGACAGCAGATGAGAGAATAAGATGTTAGCGTTAGAACCATCATCAAGAAGTACTCTTTTGACATCCCAACTCCTTATCCTTGCCATGATTAGAAGTGGGTCATCAAGAGGGAATACTATGGTATACCCATTTTTCTGAACAAGCTTTTTTTATGGGTCACCAAATTTTATTACCGAGATCTCCTTGGCTTTTCTTTTTCTTTCTGCCGAAGGTAGTCCGGTGGTAATCGTCTGTATTATTCCAGCTGGAGGTGGCGGATGTCTTTTGGGACTTCGATTCTGGTGCCTATTAGAATCATATTCCTCATCAGCTCCTTTCCTTTCCTTTTCCTTCCTCCCCTTCGGGGAAGGCATCCGCAGATAGTGTCGAAGTTGGCCCTGCTTTATCAGAGACTCGATGTACTTCCTCAGCTAGAAGCAATCCTCGGGGTCACGCCTATGATCCCGATGGAATTGGCAAAACTTCTTCATATTTTTCTTATTTTCGGAAGTCATAGCCTTTGGACATTGGATTGGGGTTCCTTGCATTTCCATGGCCATCAATATGTTTGTTCGAGAGGTGTTTAAGGGAGTAAATGACATGGGTCTTTTCCCCTTCTGCTTCCGAGTTTTTCTGCCGCCCTCGGCTAGGTACTGGGTTGATGGCTTTCACCTTCGGGATGATCATTTTTAGGCTTTGATCCTCCCATTGTCAACTCTTCGGCTGTCATGTGCTGTTTGGTTCTGTGGTAGAACTCTCCAAGGGTGTTCGGAGGGTCTTTTGAGAACTCGTAAAAGAGTTGTGAGTCCCGCTGAAGTCCCCTTATCATGGCGAGGATGTGTAATTCGAGACAGAAGTTTGGCATGCTCAGGGCCTCTCGGTTAAATCTTTCGACATAGTGGCAAATGGTTTCCCCATTTCTCTGTCCTATGTCTAACATTTGGATGGGCATCTTTGCTATCAGCCTGCTGCCGATGAATTGTTCCATGAATGCTGTGGACAGCTCTTGCAAACTCATTATTGTCCCAAGGGCGAGTGATTATACCACGCAGTCGCCGGACCGAAAAGGGTGACCTCAAGGCATTTGCAAAGGGTGGCATCATTAGCACCGTGTAGCACCATGCTGCATCTGTACTTGGTTAGGTGGGCCTGAGGGTCACTATGCCCATCTTAGGTTTCCAAGCGGGGGACTCGAAAGTCACTTGGCATTGGCACTTCTACTATCGTCCGGATGAAGGGTGACTCTTCTCCAGTGAAGGTCTCAAATAACCTAGACTATACTAGCTTTCGGGCAATCTGCCTTTCTACTTTTTCCAGCCTCTCTAGGATTTTTTCCTTGAAGATGGTGGCCCTGGGCTCTTCTCACTGCTTGGAGGCCTTCGGCAACGGAGAATGACGCTGCCTCTTCAGGAAGTAACTTCGGCAGCGGGGAGATTGTGATCTTTCCTCGGGTGAAGTCCTAGCCCATTTGAGTTAAGACCATATTGTAGTGCATGTATTCATGTTCATGTAGTGTATGTAAAATGAGACAAGTATGTGAACATTTGAGTAATATTTTGGCTATGTAAGTGATGTGGTGCAAATCTGCCTAAGTGTGAATGATGGGCTGCTTAATTTTAAATTCTGTTTTGTCCACATAAAGTTGTTAAAAGCAAGGGAATGTAATTCCTATGTGTAATGGACATATATGGGATAGCCTTGGAGGGCTTCCCCCTTGTGAATGAAGTGTTTGCATGGTTTGGAAAAATTGTATGGGCAAAATGGTCCAAAAGTTGCCAGAATTTCGACCATGTACCTAAAGTTTAATATCTCCCTGTGTAGAATGAATCTGGGTATGAAATTTTGACCACAACTATAGGACATCTATTCGATTTACTGGGATTTGGAATTTATGGATTTAGAGCCCCGTAACCAAAGATATGATGTTGTAAAGTTGGCTAAGTTACTGTTCATTTGGTCAGAATTTTGTAACCAACTTCAAAAATCCATAACTTGGCCCATAGGTGGGCTATTGATGTAAAACAAAGTTCCTTGGTTTTCCATAAGTCTCTAATTGATAATGGAGCAAATAAAACAGGGGGGTTATGTGGCTATAATGATACATTTTATTAGTGGAAGTTACAGGTGTAGTAGCTGGTCACTAGAACTTAACAAGATTGGCTAATGTGTGGAAGCCAAAACTAAGACTTGTGCTAGTGTTTTCCTTCTTAGCTGCCATGGTGTGCATGAAATGTGAATATGTGTGTGATGGTTGGACCAATATGCATGTGCTAACATAGTGTCCAAGAGGGCCACTTGGGTAGGCACACTAAGGGTAGTGTTCTGATGGCCTACAGAACATTACCAATCCTGGGAGTTTAAATGCATAGTTTTGGCACCATAACTGGACTACCCTAGAGTGGGTAACAGCTCTAATGAGGTGACTTATGACTTTTCTCTAGACATGCATCCGTGAAGGATTCTCTCCCTTTTGGAGGTGCTGCTGACCATTTTTCATCAAGTTGTTGTGTCATTTCAGCCATGATAGAATCCTAAAAATTGTAGAGGAAGCCCATTATGAGCATTAGAGGATGCTCATCCTCTAGTAGGGAAGTCTTCGCCATAGGCCGTTCAGTCGTTGCTTGAGTTCTGGCATAGACTATGACTTTAGGAGTCCCTTGTCCTTTGAACACTAAGTCTGAACAACAGCGATCTGAGAATGGGTTCCCACAGATGGTTCCAAATAATGCCTGGTGGCATCTTTATTATATGACATACCGGGCTGAGAAAGACTTTCAGTGAGAAGGTATCTGCGAGTTCTTGAAGAAAGTGGATTTAGAGCTCCCTAAAGTATATTTCTGGGGGAGGAGCCCCTGATGCCCAAGTCAGTGCATGGGAGAGAAATTGTTTAAGAATAGAGAGTATAAGGAAGAAAGTTCAGTGTCCTTTACATGGGAGTCTCTCGAGTATTTATAGGAGGATGGAAGGAGAAGGCAGTTTTACACAACTTTTTTAGATCAGGACACGTGTTTGGCTAGATTCGATCTGTAGCTTTAGAGACAAACATCTCCAGTTGGCCATAAGTAGTTTCGGGAAAAAGGTAAGCTGTGTGCAAGGCTTCTGTGTCAGAGATCCCTCAACTGTATTTGTCATTTTTCTGTGAGACCCGTTCAGAAGTGTGAACCCCCTTGCACCGGGACTTTTCCTAACGGCTAGTGTAGAAGGTCCTTTGGAATGGTGGACCATGTTCTGAAGACCTTTTCCTTTGTCAAGGTAGATGGACGTATAATCTTGAGGTTGGTAGTTTGCAAATCTGAGGGTGGTGAGGAGCCTTTTTCCTGGAGTCAGCCATGTGTATTACCAAGGGTGGTGGAGAGATTCCTCCCAAGGCTGGTATTATAAAGTCCCAAGGGTGGTGTTAGATTGTTCCTTGGGATAAGGTCTTTGTGGGCAATAGCTCTTCGGTTATCAGTCTGTTGAAACAAAATCTATATCACACCCTTGTTCATAACCTTGCTTGCCTAAATTCAAAATTTATAAACAAGTTAGAAAATTGGAGATATGCTGATGATTTAAAAGGTGTTTAGCCAAGACAGTCATGGTCACCCTTGTGATCACAAACATGTTGCCATTTTGTTTTCTAAAATTTTCATATTCTAGATTTTAAACATACTCCTTTGCAAGTCCATGTTTTAGAGCATGTTTCCCAAATGCAATCTATGTCATGCCCACGTTAGAAACCATGTTAGTCCTCAAATGTAAATGCTTTTTGTGTTCCAAATTTCAAACACTGTGTGCTTCATGGCCATGATTTTAAGCATGTTCAGCTCCCATGGTTTTCATCATGCCCATGCTTTTACCTATATTTTAGTTATGTGTCTTAAAAAAATTGGATTCCATAAATCAAACATGGTCCATTTCATAGCCATGTAGTAAAGCAAGTTTGATAAAATTTAATTCACATGGTCAAAAACATGCCCTTGTTGATGACTAAATTGCTTAAATACTTAAGTGGGGTCATAAAATTTTGTTGGTACCTTTACCTTATTCACACGAAACTCACCCAATCTTCTTCTTCAAGCCTTGAAACTTAAAGCCTAGCGTCCATAAGTTTGAAAGAAGATTTTCCTTCATTAGAGGAGTCCATTAGAGAGCCATTTCACTGATTATACTATCTTTTTTTCCATTATCTCTTTGGCAAGGTAACTTTCTCTCTCAAGCTTTATTTGAATTATGCATGGTTTGATTGATTTCTTCCAATGGGTAAGAGTTATTTGATGTCTTTGGTTGGGTTCTCACTCCTATTGAGACTAGTTTTGAGTTCTTGGCATGACACTTGAATATGGATAAATTTAGGTAATTGTGTATTGGAAGGTGCAGAGTTGGCATATAGACGGTTAAAGAAGAAATGTATTGCTATTTCTTGATGTTTTTTTATACAATTTGATGATACTAATTGACTAGTTTAGGTTTATCCTTTGTGATGGAATTATTTGGCATTGTGAATTGGATTGAATTATGAATGTTTTAGGACTTGGTAGTCTTTCCAAAAGTTAGTGGAATTGGTTTCTTGTGCATCTATAAAGAGCACTGAAATAACTTGAAATGATTCAATTTCTGTGATTTTCATGCATTCAATCTTGGTTACTAATCTTGATCACCTTTGTACCTATTTTGAATTGGATTATGTTATATTTAAAATCCTAAGATAATTTCTTTCAAAAGCTTAGTTTATTTGATGATGAATGGATGTTTTTTTTGGGGTTGAAAACATTGTTGCATTAGGGAATACCTTCTACTATTTTCTTGATGACGATATCCCCACCAAAGCTTCCTACTTACACTAAATGAGTGGCCAAGATGCTAAAGTAGTCTCAAAGCCATTCCAGGATTTTCAAGAAGGCTACCAAATTAAGCTATTTAAAAAGCTTGTTGAGAACTCTCTTGTTGCCTACAAGGCTATTGACCTAGATGCCTTGACCTAGTTGAACATGCTATCAAAAGTGTAGGAGTTAGTAGACTTGGATGGTTGGTTATCAATTTTTTGCTGCCAACTGCCAGTGTACAACAAGCTCATTATTCAATTCTTGTGTCTACTAGAGTTTGATATCTAGAACATCGACTAGACTAGAGAGGATGGAGTATGGTTCAGGTTGGGTATAACAAGCTATAGTATAGGAATTGATTAGTTTGGCTAGAGGTGCATTTTTTATCGTGAATAACACATCGACAATAACTAGCACAAGAGCTCTTTATGTGATTTTGGCAACAATACTCCCTTGCCCATTGATTTCCATAGGGAGATTATTAATGATGAGAGTATTTATAAGGCTAATGTGTCCAAGGCTTCAAAGTTGAGATCTCCTACGGTCTATTTTGTTTGCTATTTGCATGCACACTCCATTTCCAGATGAGGGGATAGCACTACAGTGGTGGGCAAGAGGGACCTATTATACTTGGTCATCTATTTGCTTGGTGGGTTTGAGATATCACCCGTAAGGAGAGGACAAGGGTTATATGTTATAGACCTCTAAGTAGAATGCTCGATGAGCAATGTAAGTTCATAAATCTATAACATAAACACTTTAGTTAGACGTGAATTAGTGAAATCAAGTAAGTTATTGAAGGGTTAGTTGGTTCCAAGTTGTTTATGGCACTAGGTTTTCCCATAGACAAAATGGTTATTTTGTACCTTGGATAGTCAGGATGAGTCATAGGAGTAAAAATCATGCTTTTCAAATCTAATTAAGCATGTGCTTAAATACTAATGAGCTAGTTATTATTTGGGGAAAGGGTACACTTGAGAAGAATGAAAAAGTTTGGGAAAGGGAATTTGGTTCTTTAAAACTTGTAGAGGAAGATGATTTATGGCCATTATTTCTGCATTTTCCCTTCAAAACCTTAAACTCATGTTGATGCCCTGAGACATCTTCGCTGGAAAGCATGGTGACTTCCGGGAGGACTTCCTGTGGAGGAGAGCGTTTGGAGTTAAAATTTCCCAGGGGAATGTGCCTGAAAAGCTCAGAGAAGAGGGTTAGGAGGTCCCCGGGGTGCTTTTCCGGGGAGGAGCCTCTGACGCCCAAGTCAGTTTCCTGAGAAGGTGAGGGGGAACCACTAGAGTTTTCAGTGGGCTTGCCTATATTTTCTCGAGGAGGAGGAGTCGAGCCCTTTGCCAGGTTCTGTTCCCTGGTATTTATAGAGAAGCCTAGCCCATTCAGATGACGACACGTGTTCGGTCGGATGTTCTCTGAGTTTCTGGGCGTAGGGAGCGAGTAGCTGGTGACAGGCTCCTTGAGCTTTTAACCGAGACAGGTCGTGACAAGACCTGGGCGGCGTCGACGTGTCAAATCGCCGTTTGAGGTGACATGTAGCGTTTATGGGCGGCATGTCAGAGGCTCCTTAAATGCTCATGCCGTACTCCCGAGGTCCTCTGCGCGAGGTCGTTCTTCGACACGGTCGCCCTTCTTCGGGAGTTATGGTCGTGCTTTTTTGGGAGGTTCCTTTATTCGGAGGTTCCGCCTTCAGGGAGATTCCCTTCTGTTTGCGATAGCTAATTCACTGCAACCGAAGGCGATCCGTTCGGTCCCCCGAGGGAGCCGGCACCATCTTTGCCGAAGGTCAGTGATAGTGCCTCTTTCGGGTGACGCCAGGTTTCATGATCATACTTAGGAAGTACGCACTGGGAGAGGAGACGGTCCTTCAGCTATCACAAGCCCCCCTCTAGAAAGCCGAAGTGGGAACTTCGGTTTAGCAGCTTTCAAAGGGAGTACTTCGGGGCCTTGGGTATAGCACACTTGCCAGGTGCACCTTTTGTCCGAAGACGCAGGTTGTTCAAACATAGCTCATCTTTTGGTGTCTCTGGTGTAACCTACTTCTTTGTTTTTGTAGGTCTATGAAACGTCGCGTCTCGTAACCAGACGTGTCAGTCTGGAGCAGCGCGCCGTCTGTCAGAAGGCGTGTCCCTCTTTTGGCACGATGGCTGACACGTGGCAGCTTTTTATTGGCTGGGGGTTGATCGGTTATAGCGGGTGTGCCTTTTTATGCTTAGCAAGCAGTTATGGCGACTCCTTGCCTTCGCGCAACATTTATGACGCCGTTTCGCTTGTCCCCCCTCGGCCTATATATACTCTTGTTCCTTCATAACCCCTTTTGCTTCTCCTTTTGCTCTCCTCTGTCTTTCAAGTGCTCCTGCCTTCTTTCTTGCTTTTTACGGCGGTACTGTTTAACGGTGTTTTTCTGGCCACCTTTCACGACGGCGTTTTCAAATCCAAATTTTGGCAAATCATTCGGTGGGTTTTTGATCTCCAGAGTCTTCTGATTTTTGCTTTTTCAAGCTTTTCTGAACTTGTTTTTTGCCTTTTTCCGAACACTTTTTTCAGCCAATCATGCCTATCCCCGAGAGCTGGCAGCCTCTTCTTTCTCACCCTTATTGCACCACTCCTGCAAAACTAGAGAAATGGAAGAAGAAGTTCTTCCTTCCCTCCTATGTCACTACGAGGTTCCACGTTCTGACCAATTTAGTTTTTCAAACCGTAGTGACGAGGTTACCATTTTCCAAGCCCAGCTGAAGGCCGGACTTTGGTACCCTCCGCCGAAGATGGTTTGCGAGTTTTGCCATTTCCATGGCATTGCTGTGAACCAACTTCCACCGAACTTGTACTGCTACTTCAACGCCTTTCTTTGTATGTGTGGCATTTTCAAAATAGGACCCCACTTCATTCTTTTTCTGCACTACTATAAGCTCTTTGTGGTCCCGAAGGGTGGCTTCTACTTTATGCTACCTCGGGGATCAGGGAGCAAAAAATATAAGTTCACCTTTGCCAACAAGGACAGTTGGCGAGGGTGGCAACAAAATTTTTTTTTTCTGAAGAAGGAGGAGGCCTGGTCGCATGTTCCGACCAAATGCGCTCGGGGAAGGCTGGAGATGGACGTCGTTGACCCGAGGATACTGCTAACTTTCGAGTTGGCACCTATCTTCACGGACTTCGACAGACGGATCCGAGCTGTCTCCGACTGGGATTCCGAGGTACCTTCACGCCCTCTTTACCCCTTTCCCATTAACTGGAAGTTGATGACCGAAGAGGTCCTTCGGGAGCTAAAGGTGGTAAAGGAGCACAAGACGGACCTTGGGATGCCAGCTCCTGCCATTGCCGGGAAAGACTCCTGGCTGGTGAAGCTTCTTCGGAAGGAAGAGTCTTATGAAAGTTTTTATGAAAGTAAGTTATCTCCAAATTCCTTTTCTATATTTTCACCCTAGACTCACACTGATGTCTTCTTTCCTTTTCAGAGATGGGTGACGACACCACTGCCTTCTACAAATTGCTTTTCCTCGGGCAATCCAAGAAAGGTGAGCAGACGAAGAAGGCCGTCTCCCAAAGACGGAAGACGTCTAGTGCTGAGCCATCTATGGCAAAACGGGCAAAGAAGGATGCGCCCCCTCCTCTCCTAGAAATTTCTGAGGAGGTGGGCGAAGAGTCCGAGGCTGCTGCTGTTTCGCCAGCCGAGGTCGTTGCTGACCTCACTGCCCAGAGTCCCACTCCTTCGGCGACCCTTCTGGGTGGTTTGGTAGAGGCCCCTTCTGCCGAAGAGCGACGTAAAACCAACGGCAAGGGGATTTCTACCGAGGAGGCTCGGGCTTCTGACGACGACGTCGCCGAGGTGCCGGCAGGTTTGTTTTTCTATCAGACTGTGGTGCCTTCTTTTTTGTGGGTTTTGAGATTTTCTTGCCTTGACCAATTTTTTTGTTTTTGTCATGTAGGGGAGATATCATCTCCGGGTTGGGTGGCCGAGCACGCCCGAAAGCGGGCCCTTCGGGATGCCCGTATCCAGAAGGGGAAGGTCCCAAAGGAGCCTTTCTGGACATTTACGGAGGACATGAATTTGTACTCCGGAGACTGCCAACAAATGGCTAAGGAGATCTCAAAGGGGGTGCTTACTGAGGCCTCCTTCAAGGCCATCGCGGAGGCTCACCCTGATGATGACTCCCTTGCCGCGAAGGTCTCTGAGCACGCTGCCCAGGTACACCTCTCACCTTTGTGTTTTTTCTTTTGATTTCCTCTAAATCTTTGCCTCTTCTTCTTTGCCTTACTAACTTTGTCTTTGTTTCTCTGCAGCTACTGGGGTACGCTGGTTTCCTCAGAGTTCAGGTGGTGAGGCAGGCGCTGTTCCGAGCCTCGGCCGTAGGCACCATCGACCAATATAAGGCCCAGTGCTCGGAACTGGCCACATAGAACGCGCAGCTGGCTCAAGCTGCAGGAAAGGAGGTTGCTGCCGTTCGGGAGGAGTTCCTGAAGGAAAAGGAAGAACTTTTGAAGGACTCTTCCCAGAAGATTTCTGACCTCGGCTCCCAGGTGGCGGAGCTGATTTCGGTGAACGAGGCAGTTCAAAAGGAGAAGTCAGAATCTGAGGCTCTCCTGGCGAAGGTGCTTGAAGAGAAAGCCACGCTTCAAGCCGAGGTCGTGTCTTTGAAGAACGAGCCGGAGAAGAAGAAGGTGAAGGCACTGAAGAAGAAGGCCGCGGATCTGAAGGGGGACCTTGAAGACCTCGGTGTCGAGAAGGAAAAATCCGACCAGATGACCAAAGTTGGTTTTCAGGACAGGTTTTGCCTTGCTCGGCATCAAGTTCTTCAAAGGTTCCCAGACTTGGACCTTTCTTTTTTGGAGGCTCTGAACATTCCCGAGGGGCCTTGGTGGTCTTGGTCCAAGATTGAGCATCTGAACCTGCCCCCTTCGCTTCCGGTGCGGAAGGTTGTGGAGAAGGACGCAGGAGCTGGTGGCTCCCGGGACGCCGAGAATCCTTAGTTTGTTCTAGGGCCCCTTGCCTTATTTTCCTTTTCTTTTGTACTTCTTCTTCTGGCAATCTTCCTTCTTTGTAAGCAAATTTATCTTAATAAGTGATTTTTTTAGAAACTTTGGCTAAGTATCTTTGCGAGATTTTTCGTTTCCCTTTGTCCCGAACTCATTCGCTCAAGAGAATTCGGAAAACTTTGTCTGCGCTTAGCATGGCGACCTTCTTCGTGAAATCTTGACTTGTACAACTTATGCACAAGAATTTTGCCTAAGTCCTTTGCGAGATTTTTCGTTTCCCTTTGTCCCGAACTCATTTGCTCAAGAGACTTCGGAAAACCTTATCTGGTCGGCCACTTTTGCGGAATTTTGCACCTCTTATGCTTGCGCTTTTTTTGGCTAAGAAACTTTCGTACTTAGAGAATTTTTGTAACTTGTACAGTACAATCTTCTTCACAGAGATCCTAAGTATAGAATTTTCTCAGAGAGTCCGAATGCCATGTATTTTTTAATTCTATACCTTCGGAATCGCCGAGCTTTTACACCCCTTTTCGTACTTCGACAAGGATCAGATAGGGACCTTCCCAGTTCACGCGAAATACCCCGTGGGATGGCCTACGAGGTGCAAATTCAGCCTTTCAGAGAATGAGGTCTCCTTTCTTTATTCCTTTTGGCCTGGCACGCAAGTTTATAGCCGTGGCCACTCTCTACTGAAAAGCTTTTCTTCTCAGCTCCACTATTTCTCTGTGTTCACCGATGAGGTCGAGCTTGGTTCTTAGGCTGAGGTCATTTCTCTTTTCATCAAAAACTTGTACTCGGATTGATGGTTGCACTACCTCGACTGGGATGATGGCCTCTGTACCGAAAACGAGTGAAAAGGACGTTTCCCCTGTTGCTCTTCGGGGTGTTGTCCAGTAGCTCCAGAGTACACTTTGGAGCTCTCCTGGCCATTTCCCTTTTGCGTCCCCCAGCCTCTTTTTCAGACCATCTTTTATGGTCCTGTTAGATACTTCTACCTGCCCATTGCTTTGGGGGTGAGCTATTGGGGCGAAGTGCATTTTTGTTCCGAGGTCACTGATAAATTCCTGGAACCCTTTGTCTATAAACTGGGATCCTTTATCAGCTACTAGTACCCTTGGTATGCCGAATCTGCATACGATGTTCTTCCATATGAACTTCTGCACTTCTTTTGCCGAGATAGTAGCCAATGGTTCCGCTTCGACCCATTTGGAGAAATAGTCTACTGCTACTACACAGAATTTCACGCCTCCAGGCGCTGTTGGGAGTGGTCCTATGAGGTCTATGCCCCAGACTGTGAAAGGCCAGGGGTAGTCAGCCGAAGTCACCATTTCCGAGGGTGTCCTCTGGATTTTTGCGTGTTTTTGGCAGTTACCACATTTTCGGACGAACTGCCTAGCGTCCTTTCTCAGGGTATGCCAAAAGTATCCTTGGCGCAGTATTACTGCCGCCAGGGCGTCAGTTCCAATGTGTGAACCACAAGCGCCTTCGTGGACTTCTTCGAGGATCATTTCAGTATCCTCTTCGCCAACACACCTCTACAAAGGATTTGCATATCCCTGTCGATACAGTTCTTCACCTATTAGAAAGAATCGCCCGGAGCGTCTTCGCACTTTTGCAGCCTCGATGGGGTCTTCGGGGAGCACGTTGTCCGCGAGATACCTTTTTATCGGGTCTTTCCAGCCCTTTTCCGAAGTTATTATGCTCAGTACTTCAATGCTCGGGCGGCTTAGTACCTCGGTGTATGTTTTTGATTTCGACAAGCAGTCTGCTTCGGCGTTATCCCGTCGAGGTACGTTTTCGATCCGTATGGTGTCGAACTCTCGAATGAGCTTTGTCACCAGTTCGTGATATTTTGCCAAGATTGGGTCCTTCGCCCCATAGTCTCCTGCCGTTTGCCGAACTACTAGCTGGGAATCGCTGTGGGCTTTTAGATTTTGCACGCCGATTCTTCTGGCTAGGCGTAGTCCTGCTATGAGGGCTTCATATTCAGCCACATTTTTTGTGACGTTAAAGCCGAACTTAATAGCCTTCATTACTTCAAGGCCTTCGGGACCTCTGATAATTACCCTGGCTCCCTGGTGTTCGGACCTCGAGGCTTCGTCGACGTACAAAGTCCATTCTGGCTCACCTTCGCTTGGATCTGGATGGCTATCTTCGATGGTGGGTACTTCGGCAATGAAGTCTGCCAGAGCTTGAGCTTTTATGGCCTTTCGAGGTTCATAAGTGATGTCGTGTTCGCCAAGCTCTATGCACCATTTGGAAAGCCTTCCCGAATGATCAACTTTTCTCATGACATCGCGTATGACATCGCGTAGAGGTAGACTGCTTCGGACGATGATAGGGTGAGCCTAAAAATATGGTCGCAGCCTTCTTCCTGCTAGCACCAAGGCATATATAGCTTTTTGCAACAGAGGGTACCTGACTTCGGCGCCATGCAGGGACTTGCTTACGTAGTAGACTGGCCATTGCTTCGCCGCCTCTTCTTTCACAAGGACCGAGCTTACGGCCTTTTCTGTGACGGTGAGGTATAACACGAGGGGCTCTCCCTCGCGAGGTTGCCACAAAGTGGGCAGACCGGCTAAGTGGATTTTGAGTTCCTCCCAGGCCTTTTGGCAGTCTTCACCCTAAGGATGGTCATTACTCCCGAGGTTGTCCTCCTTTTTTGCTGCCTTAGTGAGGACTTTGAAGAATGGTCGACATCGGTCTCCATACCTGGAAATAAAGCTGCTGAGGGAGGTTATTCTTCCGGTGAGCCTCTGCACATCTTTTATGGTGGCAGGAGTTCGGAATTCAAGTAGAGCCTTAATTTTTTCTGGGTTGGCATCAATGCCTCTTTCTGATACCATGTACCCAAAGAACTTTCCCGAGGTCACTCCGAAGATGCAGTTTTTGGGATTAAGGCGGATCCCGAAGGTTTTGAGCTGGTGGAAAATTTCCTTTAGATCTGCGACGTGTTCGCCAGGTAGTTTGCTTTTGACTATCATGTTGTCCACATATACTTCCATATTTCTCCCTAATTGGTCGCTGAAGACCTTGCTCATCAACCTCTGGTAGGTGGCTCCTGCGTTTTTGAGCCCGAAGGACATCCTGATGTAGCAGTATGTTCCTCCCTCGGTGATGAAGGCGGTTTTTTCTGTTGGGTTTCGGGAGCCAAACAGCGCGGCGGAATTTAACCGAAACCCTCCAGGATCCAAGTGAAACGGGGTAAACCGGGTGTTCAAAAATTTCATACCTAATTTTCGGTTGAGATCTCTCACTCAACTGTAGAGTCGAATCACAAAACCTGAACAGTTGACGTGTTCAGGTCTCTATGGTATCCACACGAGCCTCTCGGGATCACCACGCTTCCACCACGTCCCGGCAGATGCATTTCTCTTGCGCTCGCAATGCTAGCTTGCGTCCTCCAAGGAATTGCAAGAGAAGAGTACGGCTGTCCTTTTGGGAGGCTAGGGCAAGGAAAACCTACGAATTTCTCACTTAAAAGTTGTATTTATAGTGAGACTCAACTTCCAGGCCTAATGGGTTTCAAAACCCTAATCCAATTAGGATTTAATTTTGGGCTTAATAATGGCTCAACTCCTTGGCCCATTATTAATACAAAATTAAAGTGAAACCATAACCTAAATAATTAGCCCATGCACTCTAATGATCCAAATAGCTCTGTGTGCAACCCAATAGGCTCTTGCCATGTTGGCAATGATCATAAATCATATTTATGATCATAAGCAATGAGCGGTGTCTAGCAACACATCATTGCTACCCAAGTGACAAGATTGTCGGTGAATCGACTAAACCTTTATGATCATCACCGATATATGCCATTGTCCCTTTGTCCAAGATATCAAGACTAAGCACGAGACATGGAATGTGTCACTCTCGTATAGCCCAATCTTTTGTTTCTTGATTACTGAGTAGACCAACTTAAACTGATGACTTTGATATCGTATATCAACTCATCGGAGCATGGCCATGCATTTTCTAAGTCTCACTCTATCAAGGGGCCCAAAGATATCACTCCCGTTACATAGGAGGGACAAATCCCATCTTGATCATACAAATCCCTCCGCATGATATGTGACATACCCAATGACCTCCTTCAAGTTCACTCAGTTACGAGCAACAAAGGAAAGTATCAAAGTATGTGACTCACATGTAGGGAACCTTGATGATCTTAGGTCGAAGGACTACATATACCATGATCACTATGAGAATCACTTATGACACTCATATAACTATCCATGAAGTGTTCTCATTGTGGGTCGGTCCAGTACACAAGTTCTCCAACTTGTACCCATATGTAGACTACATATCTCATATTAGTCTCCACATATGCTAGTCATTATGTATTATTGCAACCCGCTCCACAATAATACTAGACCAGGGACGTTTAAGATTATCATTATTCTAGGGTTACAATTATGTTTATTACGTTACACAGAAACAAAACAACAAACAAAATTGCTGGATTAATGCCTAAATAAAATATCATGACTCAATGTGCAAAAATACAATCATCTCATGATTGGCTTTTTGGGCACAACACTAACATTTTCTTCATCTTTAGGGTCCATCCTTATTTGATGATACCAACTGAAGGCGTCTAAAAAAGTTAGGAGCCCGTACTCGGCAGTTGAGTCTACCAATTGGTCTATCGGTGGGAGAGGGTATGAATCTTTTGGGCAAGCATCGTTCAAGTTTTTGAAGTCGATGCACATCCGAAGTTTGCCGCTTTCTTCTTTTGTGGCAACTACCACATTGCTTAACCATTCAAGGTACTTGACCTCCCTGATGATGTCGGCTTCTAACAGTCGTTGGACTTCGGTTTTGACAAAGTTACTTTTATGAACTGAGATGCCTCGCTTCTTTTGCCGGACAAGCTTTGCTTCCGGACTTGCTTTGAGGCTATGTTGAATTATGTCTGGGTTTACCCCTGGCATGTCTTTCGGCCAGTAAGCAAACAGATCTTTATTTGTCAGTAGAAAAGATACAAGTTTTTCCTTGTCACCTTCGGCCAAGTTTTTCCCTATTCGGGTATTTTGGCCTGGGACAAGTTCTACTTCTTCCATTTCCGCCTTCGCGGCATTCTCTGCCTCGTCCTTTTTTGGCGCTTTTGCTTCCACAGCTTGCGCCAAGTTGTTTGCTAGAGCCTTTCGTGTTTTGACGAACACCTTCCTTACTTCGCCTTGATCTATGAAGATTTTCGCATCTCCATCCTTCGCGGCGAAAGTGACGGTTAAGTACTTGACATCAGGGCGAATATGCAGGTTTCCCTGTGTCTGTCTTCCAAGGATGGCGTTGTATGATGAAGGGACATCCATAACGATGAACCTTGCCATTGTGGAGGCGTATAACTCTGTTGTCCCAATCACCGAAGTCCCTTTCAGCATCAAAAGGAGATCGATCCATCCGAGGACAGGCAGTTCGGACGGACCTACCTCGAAGGTAGGCGAGGTGACGGGCTTGAGGTTGCTGCTAGATACATCTAACCTCGGCAACAAGTATGAAAACAGGATGTCGGCATTTGATCCATCGTAAAGCAGCACTTTCTTGACGTCATAGTTTCCTATTCTCGCCATGATCAATAATGGGTCGTCATGGGGAAAAATGACGGCGGAACCATCCTTTCGGGCCAGCTTTTTTGTTGGACTTTGATACTCCATGACTGTTATTTCTCTGGCCTTCATCTTTCTTTCCGAGGATGGTAGCCCTGTCATAATTGTTTGTATGATTCCCGCTGGAGGTGGGGGGTGCCTTTTCAGACTTCGGTTTCTCCGCCTGTCGGAGTCGTAGTCCTCATCTTCTGCCTTCCCTTCCTCCTCTCTTCTCCCTTTCGGGGAAGGCATGCGCAGATAGCGCCGAAGTTGGCCCTGTTTTATCAGTGACTCTATATACTTTTTCAATTGGAAGCAGTCTTCGGTGTTGTGGCCGTGGTCGCAATGAAACTGGCAGAACTTCTTCATATTTTTTCTGTTGTCGGCGGTCATGGCCCGTGGCCGCTGAACCTGAGTTCCCTACCTTTCCATTGTCATGAGGATATTGGTCCTTGTGGTGTTCAGGGATGTGAAAATGGGGAGTTTCCTTCCTCTCGTTCTCCGAGGTCGGCCTGCCTGTTCGGTGGGATACTAGGTTTGCTGGTTGGACCCTTCGGCCCGGGTGTGATCGGACTTCGGTCCGCCCATTCTCAGTTCTTCGGCTGTCATGTGCTGTTCGGCCCTTCGGTAAAATTCACCCAGCATGTCCGGGGGGTCCTTGGAGAATTCGTAAAATAGCTGTGAGTCCCTCCGAAGGCCCCGTTTCATCGCGAGGATGCGTACTTCTGGCTGAAAGTCTGGGACATTCAAAGCCTCTCTGTTAAATCTCTCAACATAGTCGCGGATGGTCTCTCCTATTCTTTGCGCTATGTCGAACATCTGAACCGGCATCTTCGCCGTTGGCCGACTTCCGATAAACTGCTGCGTGAAGGCTGTGGATAACTCTTGGAACTCCGTGATGGTTCCTAGGGCCAATGAATTATACCAGGCTGTTGCTGGCCCAGTGAGAGTGACCTCGAAACATTTGCACAAGGCAGCGTCATCGGCACCGTGCATCATCATGCTGCGTCTGTACTTGGTCAGATGGGCCTGTGGATCAGTACGGCCATCATAAGTTTCCAGCCGAGGTACTCTGAAGTCACCTAGCATGGCTGCCTCAACTACATCTGGGGTGAATGGGGACTCATCCCCACAAAAGGTTCCAGACAGCCTAGCCCAGACGGGTTTACGGGCCACCTGTTTCTCTACTCTGTCCAACCTCGCCAATATCTTTTCCATAAGGATCGTGGCACTAGGTTCCTCTTCTGGGAGGGGAGATTGTCGGTACCTCTTCGGAGGGTGAGTCCGGCGCTGAGGGGATGGGGACCTTGCCTCAGGTGACTGGCTCCTCCTGTGTGTGATTTTGGGTCATCTTCACCCTGCTTGTCCCGCGAGTCGTGCCCCGAGGGGCATGTTTTCCGTTGAAGACTCCTCTCATGGATCTTCGCATCCCGAACTACGATGGGTTGGTTTGGGACTTTTTTCTCGAGGGTGTGCTGGAGAAGGAGGCCTTTGGGCTTGAGCTTGTTGCGGCCACCTTCGGTCTATCTGTTGTGTCATTTCAGCCATAACAGAACGTTGAAATTCGCGCAGAAAGCTCATGGTTATGACCAGAGGACGCTCTTCCTCAGGCGTGGAAGTCCCTGGGAGGGCTTGCTCAGTGGCCTGTTGGACTTCAAGCGCGGATGGGGACCTCGGGAGTCCCTTGTCCTTAGAACACTGAGTCTCAACGTTGGCGACCCGAGGATGGGTTCCCACAGACGGTGCCAAATGATGCCTTGAGACATCTTCGCTGGAAGGCATGGTGACTTCCGGGAGGACTTCCTGTGGAGGAGAGCATCTGGAGTTGAAATTTCCCAGGGGAATGTGCCTGAAAAGCTCAGAGAAGAGGGTTAGGAGGTCCCGGGGTGCTTTTTCGGGGAGGAGCCTCCGACGCCCAAGTCAGTTTCCTGAGAAGGTGAGGGGGAAGCACTAGAGTTTTCAGTGGGCTTGCCTGTATTTTCTCGAGGAGGAGGAGTCAAGCCCTTTGCCAGGGTCTGTTCCCTGGTATTTATAGAGAAGCCTAGCCCGTTCAGATGATGACATGTGTTCGGTCAGATGTTCTCTGAGTTTTTGGGCGTAGGGAGCGAGTAGCTGGTGACAGGCTCCTTGAGCCTTGAACCGAGATAGGTCATGACAAGACCTGGGCGGTGTCGGTGTGTCAAATCACCGTTTGAGGTGACATGTAGCATTTGTGGGCGGCATGTCAGAGGCTCCTTAAATGCTCATGCTGTACTCCCGAGGTCCTCTGGGCGAGGTCGTTCTTCGACACGGTCGCCCTTCTTCGGGAGTTATGCTCGTGCTTTTTTGGGGGCTTCCTTTATTCGGAGGTTCCGCCTTCGAGGAGATTCCCTTCTGTTTGCGATAGCTAATTCACTGCAACCGAAGGTGATCCGTTCGGTCCCCTGAGGGAGCCGGCACCATCTTTGCCGAAGGTCAGTGATAGTGCCTCTTTCGAGTGACGCCAGGCTTCCTGATCATACTTAGGAAGTACGCACTGGGAGAGGAGACGGTCCTTCGGCTATCACATCTCCTCCATCTTAATTTCTTGTTTACGGTTTTGAACCTTCTTGGGGTGATTTTGTGTTTTTGCTCCCATTTCTGAGTGAGGTATGGTTTCAAATCATAATTTACTTGTTTCTCAAGCAAGTGGAAGCTTGGGTTTTCCTTGGATTGATTGAATTTACTGCCACGAACCTTGTTTATGGTTTGGAACCTAGGAAACCTTAGCAGAACCTTTTGACCTGAAGTTTTCAGTTTGTGGTTGCCTAATTGAGCTAATTCATGGATAATTAGGGTAAGGGATTTATGATTCATGCATATTTGATGTCATGCATCGCTTGCTTAGGTAGAATCCATGTGATTTTGTGGATGGTGTTAGTTGGTGTACGGTGATGAACATGGTGGACTAGTGTTGACTCAATGAGTTGTGTGGTGTTTATCGACACCGTAAGATTCATTTAAATGTTGCATTATGGCCTAGTGCATGTGTGTATGCAGGTTTAAGGCAAGAGGAGGAATCCCAAGTCCCATTGGGAGGCATTAGAAGTGCCCAGAGTGCCAATGGGGCATAACCTAGAAATTATGGGCACAAAGCATTGGGACACATCACCAATGTTTGGGGATGCATCACCAATCCCTTGCATAAAAAACTAGAGAGTTTTGTACTATGGTGACAAGTCCCCAAGTGTTGGTGACATGTTGCCAAAGCAAAAATGACAGGATTCACCAACTCCAACACCCTTATGCTTTGTTATTGAAGCCCTGCGGCATCTTCGTCAGATGACATTGTAACTTGCGGAGGGACTTCCTGAGGGGGAGAATGCCTGAATGCCAGATTGCTAGGGGAGCGTGCCTGAAAAGCTCAGAAGAGGGGGTCAGAAGGTCCCCGGGGTGTGTTTCCGGGGAGGAGCCTCCGACGCCCAAGTCAGTGTCCTGAAAGAAAATAAGGGAGGAGCACTGAAAAGTAGAAAGGCCTTCCCCGTTTGTGCTTTCTCAAGGAGAGGAGTCTGCCCAAGGATCGATACATTGCCCAGGTTTATTTCCTGGTATTTATAGGAGTATCCAGCCCGTTCAGATCATGACACATGTTCGGTCAGATCTTTCCTGAATTTCTGGGCGTAGGGGACAAGTAGCCGGTGGCAGGTTTCTTGAGCCTTGAACCGAGACAGGTCGTGACGGGACCTGGATGGCGTCGGTGTGTCAGACCGCCGTTTGGGGCATCCTGTAACGTCTGTGGGCGACATGTCTGAGGCTCCTTAAATGCTCATGTCGTACTCCCGAAGTCCCTGACGAGGTCGTCCTCCGGCGCGGATGATGCCCCTTCGAGAAATATGCCCGTAGTTTGGGGAGTTCCCTGATTCAGGGTTTCGCCTTCGGGGAGATCCTCTTCAGCTTGCAACAGCTGATTCTTCATCTCCGAAGGTAGTCTATTTAGTACCTCGGGGGGGCTAATAGTATCCTCGAGTTTCCTGACGCTTCGAGTTCGGGTCAGATAGAGGCGATAGCCCTTCGGCTATCAGTTATCAATAAATTTTTACTCAGTTGTCCAATTAATGTGATCCTAAGTTCCATGTGAAGATAAAAGGAAAAGCTAAAAATTCATGCTTTTAAATACCCCTAAAGTAGACTAGGTTAGGCATTATGTTTTCTTCAAAGTGAGGGGATAATTGGCAACAATGGAGCACCATTAGTCGGGTGAAGGGTTTAGTAACATTTGGAGCCTAGCCAGGCCTTGGGGTTTGATGACCTAAAGTAGGAACCTTAGTGCACCTAAGAGTTCTTGATGGAACCTAAAAATTATGAGTCTCACCAAGATTATGTCCATTGCACTAAGGTTGTACCCCACTCTTGGGTAGTCCAGTTATTGTGCCAAAATTGTGCACTTAAAATCCCAGGATTGATATGTCCAGTAGGCCATAAGAACAATACCCTTAATGTGCATACCCAAGTGGCACTCTTGGGCACTATATGGATACATGCATATTGGTCTGACCATTACACGCATATTCATAATTTATGCACATCATGGAAGCAAGCAGGAAAAACACTAGCACAGGTCTTAATCTTGGCTACCATACATTAGGCAATCTTGTTAAGTTCATGTTTCCAACCACTACACCCGAACATCTCTCAAAAAACTGTTTTATATAGCCATGTACCCCCTTGTTTTCTTCACTCCATTCTCAAGTAGAAACTTAGACTAAAACAAGGAATTTGGTTTTACATCAATAGCCGCATATGGACCAAGTTATGGGTTTTGTAAATTGGTTACACAATTATGACCAAATGAACAATAAATTAGCCAAAATTTCAATGTGATAACTTTAGCTACAGGGCTCTAAATGTAGGAATTCAAAATCCTACTTAAACCTCTAGATGTGCTCTAGGTGGTCAAAATTTCAAACCAAGATTCATTCTACTTAGGGAGATATAGAACTTTGAGTACAGGGTTAGAATTCTTTCCACTTTATGACCATTATGCCCATACAAAATTTCATAAGTGTGCAACTACTTCATTCACAAGGGGTAAGCTCTCCAAGGCTATCCCATAGATGTTCAATACACAGAGGAATTACATGCCCTTGCATCTAGCAACTTTATGTGCTCAAAACAGAATTTACAAACAAGCAGCCTATTATTCACACTTAGACAGCTTGTGCATAGTTTCACATACGTAGCCATTAAGCCCACAAATGTTCACATACATTGTCCAAACTTTGCATGTATTACATGTAACTATGTCCATACAATACATCATGGCCTTAACTGAGTAATGCACACCCAAGTCACACGAGATGTTTGAGACACAATGCACTCCAAAACAGGATGTTGGACAGCTGCTGCAAAACAAAATATTCACTAAAAATAACAAATGTACTCCTAAAATTGTCAGCATTTCCAAATAGTAACTAAATCCATAGAAGTTCATGCACGTAAAATTTTGGATCAAAAATTAAATGACACAGGTCATTTTCAATGTGATCTTTCTATTTGACTATAAATGGGCATATTTGAGGGGAGGTAAGTTTCATGGAGGAACTTAGTGAGGAGAACAGTTTAACACTAAGGTAATGTAACCTTTAGCAATCACCTACATCCAAAGACAATAAACACAACAAAACACAATGCAAATATCCAATATAGAGCATCCAAATGCAGTAATCAAACAAAAACAACAAACACATGTGTGCAGCAGCAACAACATTCATTGGTTAGTCCGTAAAACATGTAATAAACATAAGTAAATCACTCTGGCAGCCTTCCTCAAGCGTAAGCTTGGCCTTAGCAGATTTTTGACACTATTTAGTACTAACATTGGGCTCTAGAAACCCTTAAATTTGCTGCCATCGCTAAGTGCACTCCCCTCGCTATGCTTGGTTCATCAAGCACTTAGGTTTCTTCCAAACATAGCCCTAGCTCCATGGATACTTGAATAATATAGTAAGAAATCCATGAGAGCAAGAAAGCTTCTTACCTTTTCTTGGAAATCCAATAAACCTTAGATAAACCCGAAAATTAGGGTTTCTGGTCTTCCTTGATGCTTTGGTGTCTTCTCTTGCCTTCTCTTGGTTGTTTTGAGTAAGGTGGCTATGGAGGGATGTGGAGGAGTTCAAGGAAGAACACTAGCAGGTGGGGGTCAAATTTTTGGAAGAAAATGGGGAGAAAATGATTTTTTTTCTAGCTTTATTTCTTTCTTGGTCATTAGTAATGGCATGTTTCCAAATTTTGCAAACTTTAGGCCACACTTAAACAACTTTTTTGCCAGCCATTTAGGATGCGAAAATGATAGTTTTTGACCTATTTCAACCTTGACCAAGGGTCACTTTCACCTTTAGAAATGTTTAGCACACTTAAGCCCTTAATTGTCCTTAAGCATTAAATGACTAACTTTGCCTCCATGAGCACTTTGGTCCCCAGCAATATCCTTAACTCCATCCACATCCTTTCTTCATAATTCCATCCATGTCCTTTCCTCCCAATTCTATCCATGTCCTTTTCGTAGCCATCTTTGGAAATTTGTGCAATTGTGTACCCAACTTTTGTATCCCTACAATTTTGTCCATAGGTTACTTGAAAATTAGGCAATATGCCAATGCTTTCTTAAGGACCAAATTATCATTGTTTGTGCCACTTAGGGGAGTGCATACTAAATACTTTACACTTCACAATTCATACACTATGATTAAAATTAAAGCATACAATTTTAGGTCCTTATGTTGTAATCTTCCCATTTTGTGATGGTAGTAACATTCTCCCCCTTTCCCTTAAAAATTTTGGTCCTCCAAAATTGCCTTTAGCTTGAGGTACTTTTCCGGATATCTCTTTTGCATTTCTTTCTCAGTTTCCCAAGTCACCTCTATTTCAGAACAGTGTGACCATTGAACTTTGACCATGGGAATAAGCATGTTCCTTAACTTTCTCGTATCCTTGGCTAAGATAGCTATAGGTTTCTCTTCATATGTCAAGTTAGGTTCCAACTGTATGTTTTCCATTACAATAGCATGCTTTGTGTCCAATAGCATACTGATGTGGAATAGATTATGGACACTTGACATGCTTGGAGGTGGAGCTAACCTGTATACTACTATGCTAGCTCTATCCAAGATCTTATAAGGACCTATTATCTTGGAGCTAACTTGGATCTTCTTTCAAATTTGATAGTGCCTTTAGTTGGTGCAACTTTTAGCTAAATGTTGTCACCAATCTCAAATTCCAAGTCTCTCATTCTTTTATTCACATAGGCTGTAGTTATTTCATTGGCTGCTTTCAAATTTTCTTGAATTTTCTTGATCTTGGTAGTAGTTTCCTCAATGATTTCAGGACCCAACTCTAGGTTGTTTAAAGCTTCCACACAACACTAGGGCATCATGCACCTTCTTCCATATAATGGATCAAAAGGTGCCATGCCAATACCCCTCAAATAACTATTGTTATATGAAAATTCCATTAATGGAAAGTGTTGGCCCCATTCACACTTAAAATCCAACAAACAGCTCTGGAGCATATCTTTGAATATTTCTATCACCCTTTCAATTTGCCCATCAGTGTGAGGGTGTTAAGAAGCACTCAGGTGGATTTTGGTACCTAGTGCTTTGTGAAAAACACTCTAAAATTGAGCTGTAAATCTTGGATCTCTATCAGATACAATGGAGTCTGATACTACATGTAATCTCACTATCTTCTAGATGTACGTCTGAGCCAACTTCTGCAAGGAGTCTCTGAGTCTTATAACTAAGAAAAGGGCGCATTTGGTTAGCCTATCCACAATGACCCAAATTGTATCATGCCTTCATCTGGTCTTAGGCAACCCAGTCAAAAAGCCCATGGTTATGTTGCCCCACTTCCTCACTAGTATATGTAAAGTCTAAAGGGTACCAGTTGGCTTCTGGTGCTCTACACCCTTTGGCATGTGGCCCATTTGGAGACATAAGTGGCTATGTCTGTTTTCATGTTTGGCCACCAGAAGTGAGTCTTTATATCTTTATATATTTTCTCACTCCCTGGATGGATGTTTAACTTGCTTGTGTGAGCTTCTTCAAGTATTTCATCTTTGACCTTTTGTACTTTAGGCACATAGATTTAGTCCTTGAAGTACAGTAATTCTTGCTTGTAGGCAAAGGATTCCTACAAGGAACCTTTTTCCTCTCCTGAAATCTTTCTCAACTTAGGATATATTTCTTGTGCCTTTCTAACCTCTTCAATCCATCCTGACTGGATTGTCAACATGTCAATTTCAGCTTCCTCCCACTTATGCCAAAGGCATAACAGATTATTTTGCTCATCATGATTAACTATGGATCCTCATTTCAGAAGACACATGTACTTCCTACTGAAGGCATCTACTACCACATTGCCTTTGCCCTTTGTATACTCTATGCTACAATCATAGTCTTTAATGTACTCTAACCATCTTCTTTGCCTTATGTTCAACTCTTTCTGAGTGAACAAGTACTTTAGGATTTTATGGTTAGTGTAGATCATAAAAGAACTACACATCAAATAATGCCTTCATTATTTCAAAGAAAAAATGACTACTACCAGTTCTAGGTCATGGGTAGGATAATTTTGCTCATGAGGTCTCAACTGTCTTGACTCATAAGCAATGACACTTCTCTCTTGCAAATGTACATAACCTAACCCATATCTAGGTGCATCTGTCTAGATGATGTAGGGCATGCTTGGATAAGGAAGGATCAATACTGGAGCATCAATTAACCTCTTCTTGAGCTCCTAGAAACTCTTTTCACATTTCTCTGTCGACTCAAACCCTTGACCTTTCTTGGTCAGATGAGTAAGAGTTGAGGCAATCATGGAGAATCCTGAGACAAATCTTCTGTAGTATCCAACTAACCCTAGGAAACTTTTGATTTCCTTTATAGTCTTTGGTCTTTCCCATTCTTGCACTACCTTGACCTTTTTAAGGTCTACCTTAAGGCTTTGTGCACTTATAATATGTCCTACAAAAGACACTTCCTTTATCCAGAATTGACAATTGGATAACTTGGCATAAAGCTGATGTTCCAATAGAGTCTTTAAGACAATCTTCAGATGATGTTCATGTTCATTTTCATCTTTGAAATACACTAGGATGTCATCAATCAACACAACCACAAATTTCTCTAGATGTGGTCTGAACACCCTATGCATCAGGTCTATGAAAGCAGCTAGGGCATTAGTCAAACCAAAGGGCATGACTGTCTACTCAAAATGCCCATACCTGGTCCTAAATGTAGTCTTAGGAATATGTTTTTTCTTTACTCTCAACTGAAAGAATCCAGATCTCAAATCTATCTTGGAAAAGATCTTAGATCCCTTGAGTTGTTCAAATAGATGCTCAATCCTAGGGAATGGATACTTGTTCTTGATAGTCACTACATTAAGCTTCCTGTAGTTAATGCATAGTTTCAATGATCCATCCTTCTTCTTCACAAAGAGCACTGGAGCTCCCCATGATAAAAAAACCTGGCCTTATGAACCCATTTTCAACAACTTTATCAAGTTGTTTCTTGAGCTCATTCATCTCTATTATAAGCATTCTATAAGGAGGAATGTATATTGGACTAGCTCCTAGTTGCAGCTTGATCTCAAACTCAATCTGCCTTGGCGGAGGAATACCTAACAGATCTTTAGGAAAGACTTGTGGAAAGTCTCTCACTACAAGTATTTTATCCACTTCTTCATCACAATCCAAGCCATTAAATGCATAAAAGTAATCATGATCAGGAATCATAGGTATTTCATCTAATACCTTCCACACCATGCATCTCATACCCTAATTCTTTAGAATTCACTAATGCATGCACTTTAGCATTAGGCAATGTGATTTCCCTCTTAGCACAATCAATTCTTATGTTATGCATAGCAAGCCAATACCCAGTACTATATCATACTTAAGAATATCCAACACCAGCAGATTAGTCATAACCTTAGTCTTTCATACTACTAGCTCACAAACCTTATGTAGATCATTAGTGAAAAGACATTTACTACCTACTATTTTCACTAAGGATATCCTAGGAATGATTTCAGTAGGCAACTTCATGGCATCAACAAATTTCCTAGCCACTATAGACACAGACGCACCGATAACAAATAGAACACTAATATGCACATCATTTAAGTAAATGTTACCTCTTAGTGCTCTTCCTTGCTGTCATGACTCTGGTCTCTCCATCTGGAACACTCTACCAACTCTTTGCACTAAAGGCCATGGCACTGGAGGAACTGGTCTCTACTATCCCTACCTGGGTGCTCTAGGAGGTTTCGTTGGACCTTGGTCTTCTATTCTTCTTTCATGATCGTGTGGGCAATCTCTGAACCAATAATCCATTGAACCACATCTAAGACACACTTGCATGTCAAAGTAACAAGGTTTCTTTCTATGAAATGACTTTCTCTGATGGGGCCTTAGGCAAGGGGGCTTCCCTTTAACCTTGCCCATAGTACCTGGATGGGAACTCATGCCAATTTCTTTACCATGTTGTGGCTTCTTCTACTTGCCTACTATGTGGCTACTTTCCCCAGGTCCACTGGGAAAGTACCTACTTTCATACTCCTTTTGCTCTACCAAGAGGGCCTTCTGGACTGCGTCATAGTATGTCACTGCTTCAAATGGCCCCACATTCCTTTTGATGTCTGATCTGAGGCTTTTCACAAATCTCATAGCCTTTGAATCTTCCAGTCCCTGATATTGAGGAGCATACCTCACCAACTAATCAAATTTGTCCTCATACTCTAGGACACTTAGGTTGTCCTGCCTTAGAGCATCAAATTTAGCTTGCTTCAAGTCCTTGATGGCATCACTGACAAACTGCTCCTGAAAAAGCTGAGTGAACTCTAGCCAAATCATCCTTATATCTCTTCCTGGCCTTCTGCCCCTCTAGATAGCATATCTATCTTCGATGCTCCTCCACCACATTTCTGCACTACTTACTAAATTATAAGTAGCTAGTGACACTTTCTTGGTCTAGCTGAGTGGCATCCTCTCAAACAACATTTCTATGAGGATTAACCACTCCTTATCTTTTTCTTGTCCTGCTCTTCCATCAAACTATGGAGCTCTTAGTCCTTAGAACCTCTCTAGCAGTTTGACCTCATCGAGCCTTCCAGTTCCTCTGTTCTCTGTCTCCTGGATTTTTTAGAACCTTCAGCATAATGATGCTCTCCATGATCTTTATGCCTTCTCCTGCCTCTTCTCTCATAGCCTTCCTTAATCTCATTCCTAGTGAAAGACTGGCCATAAACTGATGGATTGGCCCTGGACACCTGACCAACCTCATATCTCACTCTTCTTCTTCTTGGATTTCTCAAATCCTCATCTTCTACCTGAACAGTTTCATCTTTTGTATCTTTTGATCCTCTAGAAGGAACGTGTTCGGATGTGTTTCTAGCCTCATCTTCTGGTTGTTATAGCACATTCTGAACTAGTTCTTTTTGTGGTTGTGCTTATATCAGCCTTACTAAGTTTTCATTGCTCAGAGCTAAGTTCCTTTGAAGCTCCAACCAAATCTATGGCACTTCAGGGTTTGGTGGCCACTGTTGGCCTTGTTTCTCCACTTCTTGTCCATCTCTTTGTTGCCTATCTTTAGTAGGAGGACTTTTGGGTGGTTCCCCTCTCCTTGTGGCAACCATAATTACTTCTTGTGTTCATGATTCATCATATAGCACATATAAAGATTATAGGAATTTTAATTGTACTTGACACTAGCAGCAGACTGAATTGAGTACATGTATGTAGCTAGCATGCATGATGCAACTATATGCTATGTACACGTACAAACAATGCTCTAATACCAACAACTTCTAACCACTTTCGGGTAGTCCATTTATGGTGCCAAAATTGTTCATTTCAAATCCCAAGATTGGTATGTCCAGTAGGCCATCAGAACAATACCATTAATGTACATACCCAAGTAGCCCTCCTGGGCACTATGTGAATACATGCATAATGGTCCAACCATTATACACATATTTTCATTTTATGCACACCATGGCTGCAAGGAAGAAAAACACTACCATAAGTCTTAATCTTGGCTTACATACATTAGGCAATCTTGTTAAGTTCATGTTTCCAGCCGCTACACTTGAACTTCTCACAAAAAACTGTATTAGTCTAAAAATGTACCCCCTATTCTATTTACTCCATTATCAAGTAAAAACTTATACCAAACCAAGGAACTTATTTTTACATCAATAGCCCATCTATGGACCAAGTTATTGATTTTTTAATTTGGTCACAAAATTCTGACAAAAATGAGCAGTAAATTAGCCAAATTTACAACATCATAACTTTGGGTATAGGGCTCTAAATGTAAGAATTCTAAGTTCTATTTAAACATCCAGATGAGGTCTAGGTGTGGTCAAAATTTCATAGCAAGATTCCTTCTACACAAGGAGATATAGAACTTTGAGTGCAGGGTCAAAATTTTAGCCACTTTATGACCATTAAGCCCATACAAAATTTCATAAGTGCAAACACTTCATTCACAAGGGGTAAGCTCTCAAAGGCTATCCCATACATGTCCAATACACATAGGAATTACATTTCCTTGAATCTAACAACTTTATGTGGTCAAAACATAATTTACAAACAAGAAGTCTATCATTTACACTTAGGTAGCTTGTGCATAGTTTTACACACATAGCCATTTAGCCGACAAATGTTCACATACATTGTCCAAAATATAAATATGTCACATATACATGCATTCATGCACTACATCATTACCTTAACTCAGCAAAAGACACATACCCAAGTCACAGGAATGCTTGAGACACAATGCGCTCCAAAACAGGATGCTGGACAGCTGCTGCGTAACACAGTAAGCACCATCACTAAAAATACCAAATGTGCCTCTAAAATCACAAAAATTTCCAGATCATAACTAGACACATGTAAGTTCATGTACCCAAACTTTCAGATTAGAACACAAATGAAAATGCTAAGTTTGAAAGTGATCTTTCTGCTGGACCTCAAATGGGCAGATTTGATGGGAGCTAAATTTCATGAGGAAACTTAGGAAGCAGAACACTTTAACACTAAGGTAATGTGACCTTTAGCAATCATCTCCATCTAGAGACACTAAAATGCAAGAAAACACATTGCAAATATCCAATATAGAGCATCCAGGTGCAGCAATCAATCACAAACACCAAACACATATATGCAGCAATAACAACATTCATTGGTTAGCCCACAAAACATGTAATAAACATAAGTAAATCGCTATGGAAGCCCTCCTCAAGTATAAGCTTCACCTTAGTAGAGTTTTAGAACTAGTTAGTACTAACTTTGGGCTCTAGAAACGCTTAAAATTTCTACCATCACTGTGCACTTCACACTAGGTCACAAACCCTTCACTAAGTGCACTCCCTTCACTAAGCTTGGTTCATCAAGTACCTAGCTCCCTTCCAAACTTAGCCCTAGCTCCATGGATACTTCAAGAATATAGAAAGAAATCCATGTGAGCAAGAGAACTCCTTACCTTTTTCTGGAAATCCAATAAACCTTAGATAAACCCAAAAATTAGGGTTTAGGGCTTCCCTATTGCTTTGGTTGTCTTCCCCCGACTTCTCTTGATTGTGTTGCAGTTAGGTGGCTATGGAGTGATGTGGAGTAGTTCAAGGAAAAACCCTAGTGGGTGAAGGTCAAATTTTTGGAAGAAAATGGGGAGAAAATGTTTTTTTTCTAGCTTTATTTTTTTCTTGGTCTTTAGTAATGGCATGTTTGCAAATTTTGCAAACTTTAGGCCACACTTGGACAACATTTTTACCAACCATTTGGGATGGGAAAATGATAGTTTTGAACTATTTTAAGCTTGGTCAAGGGTAATTTTCACGTTTAGAAAAGTTTGGGACACTTAAGCCCTTAAGTGCCCTTAAGCATTAAATGACTAACTTTGCCTCCTTGAGCACTTTGCTCCACAACAATATCCTTAATTCCATCCAATTCCTTTGTTCACAATTCCATCCCTATCCTTTCCTCACAATTCCAGCCATGTCCTTTCATAGCCATCTTTGGAAATTTGTGCAATTGAGTACCCAACTTTTGTAACCCTACAATTTAGTCCGTAGGTTACTTGAAAGTTAGGCAATATGCGAATGCTTTCTTAAGGAATAAATTATGATTGTTTGTGCCACTTAGGGGAGTGTCTATTGAATTCTTTACACTTCACAATTCATACACTATGGTTAAAATTAAAGCATACAAGTTTAGGTCTTTATGCTGTAATTTTCCCATTTTGTGAAGGTGGTAACAAGGGTGAACCAAGTAATGGTGGATAGGTGTGTGCCTTGAGTGGAGGTTTCATAAACTTGTATCCTAGGTAGGTTTACTTGAGGCAAAAGTGAGAACCTAGAGCACTCGTGGTAAGATTTTGAGGTTGAAGCATAGTACACAAGTGGCCTAGCCATTTCCAAGGACTTAAGGCACTTTGTGATGCCCCGAGGCATCCTCGTTAAGTGACATTGTGACTTCTGGAGGGACTTCCTGAGAGGGAGAACGCCTGGAGCCCAGATTTCCCAGAGGAGTGTGCCTGAAAAGCTTCAGAATAGAGGGTTAAGAGGTCCCCAGAGTGCTTTTCCGGGGAGAAGCCTCTGATGCCCAAGTTAGTGTCTTGAGAAGGTAAAGGGGAAGCACTAAAAGTTTTAGTGGCCTTGCCTGTTCGTGTTTTCCCAAGGAAAAAGGGGGTCTGGTCCTGGGGCCTCCTTTTGCCAGTGTTTGTTTCCTGGTATTTATAGGAGTGTTCAGTCCGTTCAGATCATGACACGTGTTCGGTCAGATCTTTCCTGTACCTTCGGGCACAGGGGACAAGTAGCTGTTTGCAGGCTCCTCAAGCCTTGGTCCGAGACAGGTCATGACAAGACCTTGGACGGCATGGACGTGTCAGACCGCCGTTCCAGGCGGCGTGTAGCGCCTGCGGATGACATGTCAGAGGCTCCTTAAATGCTCCTGCTGTGCTCCCGAGGTCCCCTGGGTAAAGTCATCCCTTGGTACGGACGTCCTTTATTGGCCGGTGTACCATTAGTTCGGGAAGCCCCCTAGCTCGGGGGTTCCGCCTTCGGGCCAACTATTCTCCCGTTTTGGAATAGCTAGACCTTCACCTCCGAAGGCGATTCGCTTGGTCCCCCGAGGGAGCTGGTAACATTTTTGGAGTTCCTGAGGTATTAGCCGAAGTCCCAAGTTTGACACATCTTGACTTGGCTACTTCTAAGGTCAGTGATAGTGCCTCCTTCGGGTAACATTAAGCTCTCCGGTTACCTTGTCTTCAGTAGGAGGCACGGGGTGAGAGAGGCGATAGTCCTTCGGCTATCACTTTGTGTTGGCTTAGTGCACCTACTAAGTTCCTTGGAACTCAAGCAAGTTGCTTCCACCATGTTTAGCTACACAACAATTAGGCGAACGTCATTCAGTGAGCTTAGCTCACTAGGGCATCAGCAAGCTAGGGCTTGCTATGGTGAGTTAGGGGGCTAAAACTTCCTAGGCATTGGGTGACATCCATGCAACGACTCCTAAGATGTGGGGTCCCAAGGGTCTCAAATATATGTGCATATGTTAGCTGTCATACAACAAGCACACCCAGTAGACTTCATATATTAGATATATGTATGTGTCCTTAAGGTTTTTCTTGCTTGTTAAAGGATCCCTTACTAAAAATTTTTGGTGTCGCTGAGCCAGTAATCATTTAGGGTTGTTAAGCTAAGTTCATACGCTAGTGTATTGTTTATTTGAATCTTATGATTCTCATTCTGTGGTTAAGTTCCTGTGCCAAAAATAGTTCTTTATTTGGCCAGTAATGACTAGTGAAGCTCAAGGGTGGGGTTTTGAGCTTTCCATTAGGAGTTGCTTGAAGTTGGAAGCTTAGTTAGGAATATTAGTAATGTAGTTCAGCATATGGTTTTCACACAATAGTTTCCTTCCATTGTTCATGAATGAGTATTTTACTCTATAGTTGCTTTTGGGTGTAAACATAGCCTACTTGTGTATCAATGCTTGCATGTGATTGATTATGTGTAGTTAAGTTCCCATATACTTTACATCCTTTGAATACTTTGAAACTTGGATTTTAGTGAAAAGTTTGGGTAATGTTTGATGATTTTTGTTTATTTTTTATAACTTTTTTTCTTACTTAAATCAAAGCATTACTCATGCATGCTTGCATATTGGGTTAATTAACTATAAGCATGAAAGTTTTCACTAGTACACATCAATCAATTAGCCATTTATGACTACTGTGGGACATGTTTCTATAGTTTTCATGGGCAGGGCGTTATGGGGCCATGTTAGTTTGGCATCAGAGCTCAGTCATGGTCAATGGAGGCTAGGAACTGATATATAGTGGATTATCCTTGTGCTAGACTAATTAGTATTAACAAACATTTTTGAGTTATTGTCTGGCTTTGGTAGTACGTTGCGATAGTCAAACTAGGTAAGCTGTGCTTTCGGATGCTAAGGGTGTAGGAACAGATCCTTGCAGTCTAGTGTGGAATTGTTTGGATAGTTCATTTGGCTTGCTCCAAAGTATGTAAACACTTTGGTACAAGTACTTAGGATGCGACCACCACCCTAGGAAATTATTTTCCAACATTAAACATGCAGTAGGTAACATGATCTGTAACACTAGGAGGATATCGAAACCTCCAAGGTGGGGAGTACTATCGGATTGAGTTTGTTACTCCTGAGGTATCAAAACTTGAACCCACAAACTTGAATGGGTTAGGCAACACCAAAAAGAGTTAAGCATGCACTAATTTGAGAGATAGAAAATTGGTTATGTAGGTTGCAAAACAACAAGGAGGAGCACTATCGTATTCTTTACATCATGAGTAGGAGCAAGAGGCCAGGTTCACCAGGGCCTTCAGTTAATGTGTGAAGGCATTTGATGATCATTGGTGTAGGGCCACTACCTATTAGTCCAACATGCTTTAGCTCACAAAAAAGAGTTTAAGTAGTTAGAGACCTGAAAAGATGTGTTGGAGGTTGACACACCCAAACTACTTGGTGTATGGGCTATACGCCCTTACAACATAAATTAGCTGGACAATGGAGAGCAAGAACAAATACAAGGAGGAAGGGCTTATGCTTAGGGGAGCACATGGCTCTAACCCTTGCTCTTAAGAAATGTTGTCAATGGTGTGAGTGGTCATTGGACTGGTGGTATTATTAGACATCATTAAGTTAAGACTGCCCAAGAAAGTTGTCTGTAATAGTAGTTGCCACAAAGAGTCTGCCTGGTACACTAAAGAAGTAGTTTGACATTTGCTGAGCCAGTCAAGTGATCTAAGTGTGACATAGTGAAGTTATGGGCAAGTGAATATTTAATGTGATATAAAACCTTTCACTAGTAGTTTACTTTTCATTCGTAAGAACTGTAACATCAGTTTTATGGCATAGTTTTATTTGGCTTGTTGGGCTGTAGTTTTGAGTAAGGTTAAAGGTTAACCCAAATGCATTAGGACCTAAGGGTGCACCAAGTATTGGAGCAATACCTGGGACCCTAAGAGCCACTTCCTACTGCATGAAACCATATAAGTGGACGCCTAGATGCCTAAAATTAAATATGTCCTAAGGTTCCATAGCTTTTGTTCTTTTAGAAGATTAGTTTTTGTTGGCCATGTCAGCAATGAACTATAGGCTAGTTTGACAGATGGGTTATTTAGGTTAGCAGTGGTGTGGAGTAGTTTAGTTAGATGTGAAGAAGGTAAGCCGGTAATTTTTAATTGTTTCATTTCTATCCATAGTATGCAGATGAAAGCCAGAAAAGCAATCAAGGACTAAAAAAATCATCCAAGTGGTAATCGGATGCACTATTTTATCTGTTTATTGGTTATATACCTTAACATAGAGCCAGTAGTAAAACAGTAATCGTTAAGGTTCAGCTTGACTACAGGAAGGTAGTCAGAGAACCCAAGCAATAGGAATGATTGCCATTGATTAACAGATAGTTGAAAACCTGAGGTCATCATCTCAAGGTTAAGTGGACTCGAGGGCCATCGAGATAACTAGCGAAAAAATAGACTTGACTAAAGAAACCAGTTGAGTAGGTAAAGGACTAAGTCCTATATGGAGCCAAGGACATTATGTTGTTCACTTGATGTTTTATTTTTTTGCCACTAACTCTGTAGATGAATGAATTGCTAAGTTAGAAATGATTAGGTAATGCTAGAAAAGAGAAGGCTTTACGCATAACCCTTAGGGGTAGTGTCATGCCCAACATAAACCCTAGTC
The DNA here is from genome assembly GCA_005392925.1 of Aquilaria sinensis. Classification (NCBI taxonomy): domain Eukaryota; kingdom Viridiplantae; phylum Streptophyta; class Magnoliopsida; order Malvales; family Thymelaeaceae; genus Aquilaria; species Aquilaria sinensis. The sequence continues at coordinate 97,595 of SMDT01003228.1, read as the reverse complement.
CATTTGGGAAGCTTAGACCTCAAGAAAACATGGTTAAGACAGAGAAGTATGTCTATCAGGTCATAACTAGCAACTTAGTTTTAATTTTTTAGTGTGTACTAGTTATATGTTCTTAAGCACTTTAGGTGCACTAAGACACTGGGGTGGGAGCACTGGGGTGCACCTAGACATTGCTACGACACAAGGGCATGTACCCAGGACACTTACTAACACCTAGCCTGTTAATACTTATAGGCTTATGCTCTCTGAAACAAGTTAAGTGTCTATAAGAGTTCATATGTTCATTATATCTCAAGCACTAACTCATGATCAAGTATATGCATGGTAACCAAAATACCAATTTCAGGTTTTGAAAACCTTGTTTCACATTTACTAGTCTTGCATACATTCATGCGTCTAAGTGAGCCAACCTTGAGTGCTCCACACACACTAAGTCCGAAACCACATAGGTACAACAACTATGCACATATGCCTTCACATGTGAATATACATCTTGCCACTATTTCACACTTGGTCACAACACACATTCTTGTGCTAAATCAATTTCTCAACACAAGAACTTCTATGCCTACACTTGCTTACCTAAGAACATGCACATAACCATTTGTGAACATAGTTCATACTCGAAGCAATATCTTCACTACAACACTTATAGGCATCAACCCCTTACACATTCACCTTACAAGTTCATAGTTCATAGTGAGCCAATCATAAACCATCAATGCATACAATGACCGAGACATACATATAAGTAGGTCTCCAAAATGACTTAGGCACCCTAGGTACTCAACATCCCAAATATCTACATAGAACATGGTAAGCCTGCCAAGAGCATTAAAACATGAGGCCACATATACACATCCTTACAATTAAGCATAACCAAAAGTGATCATAAACACTGGGAGCATAACTAGAGTCTCCAAAACAAGACCAACTACCAAACACATGGTCAACAATGCAAGCCACAACATATAAGCCATAGAGCACAACAGCCTTATTAGACTTTGTTCCCACAACTCTAAACTCACAAGACCTGCAAAATTGAAATTCACTTTCGACAACATGTTTCATAAGTAACCTAAAACCACTTAGAATATTGAGCCACAACAAGCACAAACTTAATACCTTTTTAACTTGAAAGAGAAGTACCACTCTTAACTTGCTTAAGTCTCAAGTAATCCTTTACCTATATACATAAAGTTAATAGGGTAATGAGTCTAAACTATGTAAGGACAAGCATAGCCTCCAAGACATAAACATAAATCAAAACCATTCCTCAAGAACCTAGAAAGGAAAACAAAAAAACACAAGACAATACACATATATATTCAAAACAACTAAGTAAACTAAGGGGTTAGCTTGCACAATCAAACAAAAAAGCACACAAGTAGACACACACACCACTTAAACATGTACAAAAGGCATAGCAAGCATAATTCCATATGAATATAATGTCGGTTAAGATTATTCAAAAACACTAACCTATCTGAGAGCTCCTTAGCTTGGGAATTGAGTTGGCTTACTCAATTCCTAGCCCTCATAGTACATAGGATCCCTTGGCCAAAATTACCATCACCTAAGCACACAATATTCACAATGCTTATAGTCCAACTATGAATTGAATAGTGAATTACTTAGTCGTTACCTTAGGTTAGCACTCCTTTAATAGCCAAAACTCAAACTTGAATTGGCCTTCATTTAGCTTGATGATGCAAGAAATAGACTTCTTTACTTAATTGTCTCACAAATCCACTAAGACCTACAACTTTCACTTGATTCTAGCTTCGGTTGTTCTTAGAAACTCATCATCACCATGGAACCACCATACATGACCTCAAGTTTCTTCCATGGACTTCTTTACAACCAGTTGGAGACGATCAAGGATAGTGGAGGCATGAGTAGCTAGATGGGGACAAGTGGCATCAACAGTGGACTTATTGTTAACTTAGCCACAACAAAAAATTGCATGTAGCACCTAAGTCCCTCATAAAAGATTTTTTCAAAATGGCCACTCAATATACTTTCAATTAAGTCCCACAAGTCTTTAAATTATCTATTTCATCTTTCTTCTTGGCCAAGTTACAACTAAACCTGAGAGTGTTTAACACTCAATTTATTCCTTATCTTTTAATCAAATTTTTTTTTAGACTTCTAAATCATCAATTGCATCTATTGCCTATTTGCCAAGTCAACTTTTATCCAAAAAGATTTAAATTCTCAAGTACTTTTTCCTAGGTTTTCAAACCTCATAGCCCACAGCCTAACACTTGCAAACTTAAGGCCATTACAACCTCCCCTCCTTATGAGTTTGGTCCCATAAATTTCCTAAAATTTTAGGAATACATAAGGATAGCTCTTAAGCATTTCAGCTTCAACTTCCCATGTGTCTTTTTCTTCAGAATGGTGAGTCCATTAGACTTTTACAATGGGTATCCACTTACTTTTAAGCTTCCAAGTGTTCTTTTCCAATACCTAAATTGGTTCTTCCTCATATGATAGATTTTGGGAAATCGAAACACTAGTAACATGTACTATTTGCTTAGGATCAAAGGTACACTTCTTCAACAAACTCACATGGAAGGTGTCATGTACATTTCCTAGTTCAGGAGGTAGTTATAGCTTGTAAGACACAATTCCTACTCTTGTAAGTATCAGGTATGGTCCTACATACCTTAGGGCTAACTTCCCCTTTTTGCTAAAGCTCATCACTCTTTTCATGGGAGATACCTTTAGCCACACCTAATCTCCTACTTGGAACACAAGGTCCCTTCTCTTCTTTTGATTGGCATATAATTCTTGCCTATTGTTGGTAGCGCTAATCCTTTCTTGGATTAGGTTAATCTTCCTAATAGTCTTTCTGATGAGTTATGGGCCTAGTTCCAACTTATCTCCAGGTTCATGCCAACGATGTGGAGTTATGCACCTCTTGCCATAGAATGCTTCATAAGGTGCCATGCCAATCACTAAGTGATGGAAATTGTTGTAGGAAAATTCCACTAAAGGCAGGTGTTTGTCCTATTCACCATGGAAGTCTATTACATAACATCCCAGCATATCTTCAAAGACTTGAATGGTTATTTCAGTTTGTCCATCAATTTGAGGATGGTACACCAAGCTAAACTTTAGCTTTGAGCCTAAGGAATGGTGTAGGGACTTCCAGAACCTAGATACAAAGCTAAGGTCTCTATCTGAGACAATGTCATTTGGTACACGATGCAATCTCACAATCTCTTTAATGTAAAACTGAGCTAACTTTTCTAGTGAGTCTATGAGGTTTATAGGCAAGAAATGGCCTACCCTTGTCAATCTATCCACCATGACCCAGATTGCATAGCATATCCTTTTGGTTAATGGCATACCGATAACAAAATCCATAGATATGGAGCCTTACTTACTTTCTAGTATGCACAAACCTTGTAGCTTACCCCCAGGCCTCTAGTGCTCTACTTTGACTTGTTGGCCAGCCATACACTTAGCCACATAGGCACCTATTTCTTATTTCATATATGGCCACCAGAAATGGGATCTCAAATCTTTGTAAATCTTCTGAGCTCTAGGATGGATACTCATAAAGCTGGAGTGTGCTTGCTTTAGCATTTTTTGCCTAATCCCATCCTTATTAGGTACATAAATCCTGTCCTGGAAGTACGGTATCCCATGTTTAAAGGAAAACCTTTGATACAACTTCCTTTGTTTCTATCCACAAAGCTTAGGAAGTTCTTCATCTTGCAACTTTGCATCCTGAATTAGGTCTTTCCACTCCGACCTACTAATTAAAACTTTCACTTGGTCCATTTTCCATTTACCCCACTTTTGTGCCAACTTAGTCCGACTTAGTACTTCTACCTCAAGAGGTTGTCCAGTGGTTTAGAGTACTCCAATATATTTTTTGCTAAGAGCATCAGCTACTAGATTGGATTTACCAACTGTATACTCAATGATGCATTCAAAATCTTTCAAGTATTCAAGCCATCTCCTTTGCCTCATGTTTAAGTCTTTTTGTGTAAATAGATATTTTAGACTTTTGTGCTCTGTAAAGACTTGGAACTTACTTCCTAGTAGATAGTGTCTTCATTTCTTAAGAGTAAAATCACTACTGCCAATTCTAGGTCATGCACTGGATAATTCTTCCCATGAGGACTAGGTTGCCTTGACCCATAGGCTATTGCTTGTTTCCCTGGCATTAGGACACAGCCTAGTCCTATCTGAGAAGCATTAATGTATAGTTCGTATTCCTTCGTAGGGTTTGATAGAATTAGTATTGGGCCTGTGGTTAATCTTTTCTTCAGTTCTTGGAAACTAGCTTCACATTGTTCACCCCACTCAAGCTTTTGATCCTTCCTTGTCAACTAAGTGAGTGGAGCTGCTGTTATAGAGAATTTGGGCATAAATCTCCTCTAATAACTTGCAAGGCCCAGAAAGCTTCTTATTTCCCTCACATTCTGAGGTTGCTTCCTTTCTAAGATAGCCTTGATCTTTTTAGGGTAAACTGCTAAACCATGCTCATTGATCACATGTCCAAGAAATCCTTCTTCTTTAGCCCAAAATTGACATTTACTTAGCTTGCCATACAATTTATGCTTCTTTAGCAAGCAAAGTACTAACCTCAAACCTTCCTTATGGGCTTCCTCATCCTTTGAGTACACTAATATATCATCTATGAATACCACAACAAAGTGTTCCAAATAAGCCTTGAACACTCTTTGCATAAGGTCCATGAAGAAGGCTGGAGCATTAGTGAGCCCGAATGGCATCACTGTGTACTCGAAGTGACCATACCTAGTCCTGAAAGCTATGTTAGGTATGTCTTGATTCTTGACTCTCAAATGGAAGTATCCAGAATTGAGGTCTATCTCGGAGAAAACTATAACTCCTTTCAACTGATCAAACAAATCCTCTATCTGTGGGAGGGGATGCTTGTTCTTGATGGTTAACGGATTGAGTTTTCTATAATCAATGCATTGTTGGGTTTCGGGAGCCAAACAGCGCAGCGGAATTTAACCGAAACCCTCCAGGATCCAAGTGAAACGGGGTAAACCGGGTGTTCGAAAATTTCATACCTAATTTTCGGTTGAGATCTCTCACTCAACTGTAGAGTCGAATCACAAAACCTGAACAGTTGACGTGTTCAGGCTCTCTATGGTATCCACACGAGCCTCTCGGGATCACCACGCTTCCACCACGTCCCGGCAGATGCGTTTCTCTTGCGCACGCAGTGCTAGCTTGCGTCCTCCAAGGAATTGCAAGAGAAGAGTGCGACTGTCCCTTTTGGAGGCTAGGGCAAGGAGACCTGCGAATTTCTCACTTAAAAGTTGTATTTATAGTGAGACTCAACTTCCAGGCCTAATGGGTTTCAAAGCCCTAATCCAATTAGGCTTTAATTTCGGGCTTAATAATGGCTCAACTCTTGGGCCCATTATTAATATGAAATTAAAGTGAAACCATAACCCAAATAATTAGCCCATGCACTCTAATGATCCAAATAGCTCTATGTGTGCGACCCAATAGGCTCTTACCACGTTGGCAATGATCATAAATCACATTTATGATCATAAGCAATGAGCGGTGTCTAGCAACACATCATTGCTACCCAAGTGACAAGATTGTCGATGATTCGACTAAACCTTTATGATCATCACCGATATATGCCATTGTCCCTTTGTCCAAGATATCAAGACTAAGCACGAGACATGGAATGTGTCACTCTCGTATAGCCCAATCTTTGGTTTCTTGATTACCGAGTAGACCAACTTAAACTGATGACATTGATATCGTATATCAACTCATCCGAGCATGGCCATGCATTTTTCTAAGTCTCACTCTATCAAGGGGCCCGAAGATATCACTCCCGTTACATAGGAGGGACAAATCCCATCTTGATCATACAAATCCCTCCGCATGATATGTGACATACCCAATGACCTCCTTCAAGTTCACTCAGTTACGAGCAACAAAGGAAAGTATCAAAGTATGTGACTCACATGTAGGGAACCTTGATGATCTTAGGTCGAAGGACTACATATACCATGATCACTATGAGAATCACTTATGACACTCATATAACGATCCATGTAGTGTTCTCATGGTGGGTCGGTCCAGTACACAAGTTCTCCAACTTGTACCCATATGTAGACTACATATCTCATATTAGTCTCCACATATGCTAGTCATTATGTATTATTGCAACCCGCTCCACAATAATACTAGACTAGGGACGTTTAAGAATATCATTATTCTAGGGTTACAATTATGTTTATTACGTTACGCAGAAACAAAACAACAAACATAATTGCTGGATTAATGCCTTAATAAAATATCATGACTCAATGTGCAAAAAATACAATCATCTCATGATTGGCTTTTTGGGCACAACACTAACAATCTCCCACTTGCACTAAAAGCCAATCATCCATGTATCTAATACCGATGGACCTAGAATGGCTATCATGCTTCTGCTGCGTAAGGGGCTTTGTCAATGGATCAGGAATGTTGCTGTCTGTCGAAGTCCTGCATATCCTTACATCACCCCTCTCGATGATCTCCCTGATGAGATGATAGCGTCGGAGTATGTGTTTGGATCGCTGGTGAGATCGAGGTTCCTTAGCCTGTGCGATTGCTCCATTGTTGTCACAATAGAGCTCTATCGGGTCGGCAATGCTTGGAACCACTCCAAGTTCAGTGATGAACTTCTTGATCCAAACTGCCTCCTTCGCAGCATCAGAGGCGGCAATGTACTCAGATTCTGTTGTAGAGTCAGCTACTGTCTCTTGCTTTGAACTCTTCCAGCTCACAGCACCACCACCAATACAAAACACATAACCAGATTGCGATCTAAAATCATCCTTATCGGATTGGAAGCTTGCATCGGTGTAACCCCTTACAACGAGCTCATCTTCACCTCCAAAGACCAAGAATGCATCCTTAGTCCTTCGTAAGTACTTAAGGATGTTCTTAACAGCTGTCCAGTGACTCTCACCGGGGTTCGATTGGTACCTACTTGTCATGCTCAAAGCATATGAGACATCGGGACGAGTACATATCATGGCATACATGATAGATCCAATTGCTGAGGCATATGGAATCTTACTCATGCGCTCTCTCTCCTAAGTTGTACTCGGACACTGAGATCTAGAAAGAGTGATACCATGTGACATGGGCAAGAATCCTTTCTTGGAATCTTGCATGCTAAACCTCTTTAGCACCTTGTCAATATATGTACTTTGACTTAGGCCAAGAAGCTTTCTAGATCTATCTCTATAGATCCTGATGCCTAACACATAGGCTGCTTCACCCAAGTCCTTCATAGAGAAACATTTCCCTAGCCAAGTCTTCACAGACTGTAGCTCAGGAATGTCATTCCCGATGAGTAGTATGTCATCTACATACAACACCAAGAAGACAATAGCGCTCCCACTAACCTTCTTGTAGACACAAGGTTCATCTTCATTTTTGATAAAACCAAACTCTTTGATTGCTTCATCAAAACGAAGATTCCAACTTCGAGAAGCTTGCTTCAGTCCATAAATGGACCTTTGCAACTTGCACACTTTATTGGCATTCTCAGGAGTGACAAAACCCTCAGGTTGTGTCATGTACACATCCTCAAGTAGCTTTCCATTTAGGAATGCAGTTTTGACATCCATTTGCCATATCTCATAATCATAGTGTGCAGCAATAGCAAACAAAATTCGGATGGATTTAAGCATAGCAACTGGTGAAAAAGTTTCATCATAGTCAATACCATGAATTTGCTTGAAACCTTTTGCAACCAATCGTCCCTTAAAGGTAATCACATTACCATCCATGTCAGTTTTCTTCTTGAAAACCCATTTGCACCCTATGGGTTTTACCCCTTCAGGTGGGTCAACCAAAGTCCATACTTGGTTTTCATACATGGATTCCATCTCGGATTTCATGGCCACTAGCCACTTCTCAGAGTCAGGCCCCGACATAGCTTGTTGGTAGGTTGTGGGCTCATCCTGATCCATGAGCATCACATCACCAGTGTGAGTCACAAGAAATCCATATCTCTCGGGCTCACGCCGAATCCTACCAGACCTACGTGGGCTCTGTGCTACAGGAACAGACTCTTGAACCACAACATCTTGTGGTGTCTGTTCAGGTTCCATTTCAGGTTCGATGTCTCCTTGTTGTTCTTGAATTTCTTCAAGTTCTACTTTCCTCCCACTAGTTCCTTTAGAGATAAACTCTTTCTCCAAAAAGACACCAGTTCGAGCAACAAACACTTTTTGCTCAGAAGGATTGTAGAAATAGTAACCCTTTGTTTCTTTGGGATACCCAACAAAAAGGCATTTTTGAGATTTGGGCCCTAGTTTGTCAGAGGATTGACGTTTCACATAAGCGTCACAGCCCCAAATCTTCATAAAAGACAAATTGGGACGCCTCCCACTCCATATCTCATATGGTGTCTTTTGAACCGATTTAGATGGAACTCGGTTTAGTGTAAAAGCGGCTGTCTCTAGAGCATGTCCCCAAAAGGAGTTTGGAAGGTCAGCTTGACTCATCATAGAGCGAACCATGTCTAACAGAGTTCGATTTCTCCTTTCAGATACACCATTCCATTGAGGTGTACCTGGTGGAGTGAGTTGTGATACTATACCACACTCCTTCAGATAGTCAAGGAATTCTCGATCCAAGTACTCTCCACCTCGATCTGATCGAAGCACTTTGATACTCTTCCCGAGTTGATTCTCTACTTCATTCTTGAATTCTTTGAACTTTTCAAAGGATTCTGACTTGTGTCTCATAAGATACACATAGCCATATCTGCTGAAGTCATCAGTGAAAGTAATGAAGTATTGGAAACCTCCTCTAGCTTGTGTAGACATAGGGCCACATACATCACTATGTATGAGTCCTAGTAAGTCATTAGCCCTTTCACTTTGCCCTGTGAATGGGGCTTTGGTCATCTTGCCCAACAAACATGACTCACATGTCTCATATGATTCAAAATCAAATGAGTCCAAGAGTCCATCCTTATGGAGCTTGGATATGCGGGTCTCATTTATATGGCCCAAGCGACAGTGCCAGAGATAGGTCGGGTTTGAATCATTTAATCTGACCTTCTTGGTATTCACATTATAGATTGGATCTTCGAGGTCTAGAACATACAACCCATTGCTAAGTTGAGCACTACCATAAAAGATTTCATTCAAATAAATAGAACAACATTTGTCCTTTATTATAAATGAAAAACCTTTCTTGTCCAAACAAGAAACAGAAATCAAATTTCTACTAATAGTAGGCACAAAGTAGCAGTTGTCTAATTCTAAAACTAATCCACTAGGTAAAGTGAGAACATAAGTCCCTACGGCTAAGGCAGCAACCCTTGCTCCATTTCCAACACGTAGGTCCACTTCACCTCGGGCCAATCTTCTACTTCTACTTCTACTTAGATCCTGCACATTTGCACAAATGTGAGATCCACATCCAGTATCCAATACCCAAGATGAGGAAGTAGAAAAGTTAGCCTCTATAACAAAAATACCTGAAGTGGAAGTCTTACTTCCCTTTTCCTTAGCAAGTTCTTCAAGATAGAGCTTGCAATTGCGCTTCCAGTGTCCAGGTTGCTTACAATGGAAGCACTCCCCTTCCTTTGCCACACCACCCTTTCGTTTCAGTGCAGCTGAAGAAGAACTAGCATTGGACTTTCCATTAACTTTTATCCTTCTTCTTGTTGGCTTTTCCCTTTCCCTTGCCCTTTTGAACCATAAAAATGGGCTTAGCCTTCTTAAGGTTTTGCTCAGCAGTTCTCAACATGTTGAGTAATTCAGGAAGGGACTTGTCAAGGTCGTTCATGTTATAGTTCATGACGAACTGACTGTAGCTTTCAGGCAACGATTGCAAGACTACATCGATAGCCAACTCTTTTTGAGGAGCAAATCCCAAATTCTCAAGATTCTCAATGTACCCAATCATCTTGAGCACATGAGGACCCACGGGACTTCCCTCAGACATCTTGCACTGAAACAATGCCTTAGAGGTCTCAAACCTCTCATGCCTAGCTTGCTCTTGGAAAAGCATTTTGAGATGTTCGATCATATCGAACGCCCCCATGTTCTCATGTTGCTTCTGAAGCTCAGATTCCATGGTAATAAGCATGAGGCATGCAACATCCAAAGCATCATCAGAATGCCTCTTGTGAGCATCCCTTTCAGCTCTTGGAGCAGTGGCAGCAGGCTCATTCGGAATGGGCTGCTCTAGGACATAAGCCTTTCTCTCTTGTTTGAGGACTATCCTCAAGTTTCGGTACCATTTGAGAAAGTTGGTCCCATTCAGTTTTTCCTTCTCAAGGATCGATCGCAACGAAAGTGTCGATGTGTTTTGTGCCATGGTTATCTACAACAGTAAATATGCAGTGTAAGAGTCATGTATTTTAATTCATTTAATAAGGACTTTTATTAAACGATACTCCCACTATTTTCCTCAAAATAATAACCCTCGATATTATTTCGGAACACCTCGGCGCTAAGGTATTCTAGTGGGCCAAGATCCATATTTGACCACAACCTGAGTCAGCTTTGGCTTTTCTCTCAAGTTACAGCTATTTAGGTAGGCAACTCCTTGCCAATTGCATCTTATGCAACTCTTGGATAGTTGGGTGAACAACACTTGTCCAAGCTCATCTCATGAGCTTAAGCCCAACTCTATGCCTCTAAGTCCCTAATCCTATTAGGATGACTTAGTTAAGTCGAACCCAAAGTTAGCAATTTGGATATCACTATTATCCCATCGCGCCTTACCAAGATGAACATAGGTGCTTTGCTTTGGCAAACCCACCTAATGTTGATCAAAGTCTTGACGAGTGCCAACATTTGGAAGGCATCACATTTAATGACTTAATATTTGTTTGAGGGATTTTTCTTTTGATCTCACCAATTTGTTATCTCCGGTTGTCTTATACATGCATCACATACAAATATAAAACATGCATCTCATGCTTACAAGAAAGTAAACATGACATGGTTATAGCCCAAACTATGCGATATTCTCAAGCCAATGAGAATATCATAAAAGCCTAAGAAAAGAAAAGAGTCTTCACAAGCTCCTTCTCTTCCTTTCTTGGTTGCCCTTTTGTTGTCACCTCCTTGGACATACCACCTTGGATGATCCTTAGACATACCACCTTGGATGATCCCATAATGCACCATTACATCAATAATAGAAACCTCGAGTTACATTCGAGGGGAGTAAGGTGAGAAGAGAATGTACAATGAGAGTGATAAGAAAAGGCACGACTCGCAGGCCGTATTTACAAGTACAACCAATCAAGGGCTATAACCATGCACCATGCTTCAAACACCAATCAGCATATCATGTCAAATCTCATTCAACAAAGATGCATGCCAATTTTCGTGTGTTGATTAACCAGTTTTTATTTATGTGGCGCTTCGCATACGGCGGTCCCGCTGGCCGGTCAGTGGGCGGTGGTTCCGCTGACCGGTCAGCGGACGAGGTCAAGGGGAGCCGCCCTTGCGGGGGGCGTGGGGGGCAGCGCCCCCCTGCGCAAAAAATTTTCTTACAATTGCTTAGCCCGAAATCTTGTATTTTGAGAAAGTAGGCACCCGAGACTCCTCTATTCGAGCCACCAAAAATACCTTACTTTCAGTGCCTGAACAGGCTGAATCCGAACCAAGCTAGGGTTTCTGCAACTATTGCAAGAATCCTAATCCATATAGGTATCTCATACCATTCAATTTCGGGTTAATCTCATTAACCAATTTGTGTCGTTTCTTCATATATCTCATATGTTCATTACGAATTCCAGTTTCATGCATCATGAATCAATCTAATTAATCATGGCCGAAAAGCAACCGAACACATAGCATCATGCGATTCAACACTCAATCCCGATTTAGGGTTTCACCAGTAGCTCTGATACCACTGTTGGGTTTCGGGAGCCAAACAGCGCAGTGGAATTTAACCGAAACCCTCCAGGATCCAAGTGAAACGGGGTAAACCGGGTGTTCAAAAATTTTCATACCTAATTTTCGGTTGAGATCTCTCACTCAACTGTAGAGTTGAATCACAAAACCTGAACAGTTGACGTGTTCAGGCTCTCTATGGTATCCACACGAGCCTCTCGGGATCACCACGCTTCCACCACGTCCCGGCAGATGTGTTTCTCTTGCGCTCGCAGTGCTAGCTTGCGTCCTCCAAGGAATTGCAAGAGAAGAGTGTGGCTGTCCTTTTTGGAGGCTAGGGCAAGGAGACCTGCGAATTTCTCACTTAAAAGTTGTATTTATAGTGAGACTCAACTTCCAGGCCTAATGGGTTTCAAAGCCCTAATCCAATTAGGATTTAATTTCGGGCTTAATAATGGCTCAACTCTTGGGCCCATTATTAATACGAAATTAAAGTGAAACCATAACCCAAATAATTAGCCCATGCACTCTAATGATCCAAATAGCTCTATGTGTGCGACCCAATAGGCTCTTGCCATGTTGGCAATGATCATAAATCACATTTATGATCATAAGCAATGAGCGGTGTCTAGCAACACATCATTGCTACCCAAGTGACAAGATTGTCGGTGAATCGACTAAACCTTTATGATCATCACCGATATATGCCATTGTCCCTTTGTCCAAGATATCAAGACTAAGCACGAGACATGGAATGTGTCACTCTCGTATAGCCCAATCTTTGGTTTCTTGATTACCGAGTAGACCAACTTAAACTGATGACATTGATATCATATATCAACTCATCCGAGCATGGCCATGCATTTTCTAAGTCTCACTCTATCAAGGGGCCCGAAGATATCACTCCCGTTACATAGGAGGGACAAATCCCATCTTGATCATACAAATCCCTCCGCATGATATGTGACATACCCAATGACCTCCTTCAAGTTCACTCAGTTACGAGCAACAAAGGAAAGTATCAAAGTATGTGACTCACATGTAGGGAACCTTGATGATCTTAGGTCGAAGGACTACATATACCATGATCACTATGAGAATCACTTATGACACTCATATAACGATCCATGAAGTGTTCTCATGGTGGGTCGGTCCAGTACACAAGTTCTCCAACTTGTACCCATATGTAGACTAGATATCTCATATTAGTCTCCACATATGCTAGTCATTATGTATTATTGCAACCCGCTCCACAATAACACTAGACTAGGGACGTTTAAGAATATCATTATTCTAGGGTTACAATTATGCTTATTACGTTACGCAGAAACAAAACAACAAACATAATTGCTGGATTAATGCCTCAATAAAATATCATGGCTCAATGTGCAAAAATACAATCATCTCATGATTGGCTTTTTGGGCACAATACTAACATGCATAACCTGAGGGTCTCATCCTTCTTCTTTACAAAAAGTATAGGTGCTCCCCATGGGGACGTACTTCGTCTTATGAAACCTTTCTCTAGCAGTTCAACCAATTACTTCCTTAACTCAACCATTTTAGGTATAGCCACTCTGTATGGAGCAATGGATATGACTTGGTTGTGAGGTAAAAGATCATTAGCTTAATACCTTAATTAGCTTAATTTAGTAAGTCAAGCAAATTCTTCAAGGGTTTGATGGTTCCTAGGTCATTTGGCACCTAAATGTCAATAGGGGCAAAATGGTCATTTTTTATCTCGAGATAGCATTGATTTTCAAGCTCAACATAATTCTTTTGGACCTAAGTGACAAGAAACCAAAGTAAGGGACAAAGTTACCTAAGTTAGTGGCATTATTCCAAAGTAAGGTTCTTTTGGCAAAGTTAAACTTGTTGGAGTTGCCATGGAGGCAGAGTTGGGTTTTGAACCATGTTTGGGGTGAAAGTCATCACTATTTATCATCTTTCTCTTTCAACCCATGTGTGTTCTTTGCCTCCCAAAATTCATGCCTAAATCTTCCTCAATCCTTCAATTCTTAATGAAATTGGAAGCCCCATGGAGTACCAAAGTGAAAGCAAGCCTGTTCTTGCTTAGTTTTGGTGTTTTGAGCTTTGGAGGGACATTTTTTGTTCTTGTTAGGTTAGGTACATTTGCGATGAATTTGTCTTAGACCATAGGAAATCCTTAGTGGAGCCTTGAAGGTTTTGGTGGCCAACATGCTTGATCTTGCATAATTTATGTTTAAGGTAAGTGAAATTCTTATTTTCCGTGTTATGTTAATGCATTTCCATCATATTTGGCCTTAGGGATGAGTACTTGCAAGCCTGGAAGTCATTATAACTAAGTTTGAGTCAAATTGTGCATAGATTTCAAGAAGTTGGATGAAGCTACAGAGTTCTGGGTAATGCAGCACCGTTCTAGTACTAAGGCACCAAAACAATGTTTGCCTAGGTCATTATGTAGGTATTGCAGTCCCATGGTATTGTGCTACCAATGAAATAACACGTTTTCAAATAGATTCACACAACTATGGCATCGTGGCACCAGGCTCGTGCTGCAGTGCCACAATTGCTTTGGATTTCTTCCAAGGATGGTGTTTTGGGTTCCTAAATGGTTCCTAAACATTCTAGAAATGTTCCTAAGTATGGTTCAAGATTTAAAATGAAAATCAAATAAAGAACAGGTGACAAATGGATTAGATGAAATAAGGAAAAGATGGTGTGTGCACAATTAAACTATGTGTGTCTCTAAGGGTATTTTGGTTCCGTAGTTGAGACTTGTAGTCATCCCTAAGGTAGTTTGAATGAATTAATAATGAATGACCAAGTATTTTAAGCAAAGATCATGGTGAGCAAGCATTGGAGAGCTAGAACCATATCCTAGTTAACTAAAAGTAGTGGATGTGCACTATAGCACAGTTAGTGTAGGCAACTTATGGCATAACTTCTTGTAGTTTGGTAAGATGATTTAGGTTTGTATTTCATTCACCTTATATTGGTCTAGGAGCTACAAGAACTATAAGAACTAAAGGAAAGCGCCTAAGGGCCAAAGAAGACACTATGAGGCTAATAGGGGCACATAAGCGCCTTTGAGTGCTATGTGATCTCTAGGGCCCATGGGAAGCCTAGAGTGGATAATGTGGGTGCTTGGCATGGATTGGTAGGTTGCTTAATACCCATGCAAATGCAAGCTACCTTAGGCAATCAAGAGGATCATCAAGAGCTCAAAGTAGGAAAGCGACTTAGAACTCAAGCTAAGTTACCTGGGCACATTGAGAGGCCTTTGAGGTGCAATGTAGTTAAGCTACCTTAGTGCATTAAGGACCATAATATGTTCTCGGAAACATTAGGAGCCCTTAGTGCAAGCATGATTCCTTGTAATGGTCAAATCATTGAGGTGTAGTAAGTGCTAAGCCTAGTATCCTTCAAGGTTCACCTAGGAAGATGAAGGCTTAGTAACCCCTTGTCACTTAGTCAGGTCTTAGACCATGGAATCGAAGTCCCACATTAGTTACAGTTGGCTAGTGAATTACTTGTCCCACGTTAAAACACTTTCATGCATCTAGTTATTAACCTAATATTCATTATGCATGCACTTGCTTCGAAGTGAATTTAACTTTATGAAAATAAATCAAACATTGTCGAGACTTATAAAATGTAACTAATACAAAAGTCAAAGCATAAAAGATAAGTGTATTTACTACAAGTAATAACTATGCATGTGCATCATTACAGAAGTAAAGACTATGCACATGCTCAAAAGCAACTGAAATTTGACTCGACCTAGAGACATTGGAGGCCAAACTAGCATACAAATGTATACTGAAGGATGACTACTGAGATCCATGGTTGACTATGTCCATTCTTATGTCGCTAGCCTTTACAAGGCTGCGAAACAACTATAGTTAGAACAACCAACTTAACTAATAAAACTAGAATCGATAACAATTCACTTAATGGTTTACCTATACGTAAAACATTAGCTCTGCGACACCCCTGCGGTCACTGGCTCCAAAAAGATGAAATCTGCACAACAACACTAAAGGGACTGAGAATCCAAAGATTCCCAGTAAGGCATTTGGGTACCTGCAAATAAACATGAAAATTTGAAACAAAAACTTGAGGACACTCATATATATAAAATATATGGAATCTACTGTGGGCCATGTGCAATTTGAGGGCTAGTATATGTGCATATACCTAGGTCATTTGGGACCCCTACACAACCTAGTCCTCCTCACGGGGCATCACTCCATGCCTAGCGAGTTCTGGCAGCTAACTCGCGCCTAGTAAGCCTTAGCTTACTGATAAACTTAGTAATGTAGCCTTTCCTTGGTTATTATGTAGGGGAACATGGTGGATGCTTATTGGTTGCGCTGTAAGAAATCTATCACATGTACAAGGCCTCCATATAGTGTCTCAAGTTCTTAGACTTGCTAGGTCACTTGTAAACTAAGCCTCCACCCATTTAACCTACCAAGGATGTACTAGGCTTTCACTTGTGCCTCAAGGCACAGCTTGGCTAGGCAACAAGTCCACTAAGCCTTCATCCATGGTGCCTCACTTTCCACCATTACTTGGTTCACAATATTATGGTAAGGCATGCTATGGTTGGACTTAATTTTCTAGGTTCCATAGAACCCCTCATGTGCATTAGGGTTTCTCATTGGTGCCTTAAAATCAAAGCTTCCAACTAAATAACCAATGGTGCTAAACCCCTTTAACCTTTCCTAATGGCCTTCTTGTATTACTCCAAGCTCTTCCTAGATCACTTTCCTTCATGTTTTCTTTGTCACCAAAAAAACTTGACCCTCAAACTAGTGCTCTGAGGACCTATGAGAGGTACTAAGGTACCATTGGTCACCTTCCATGCTAAAGCCTCTTAAGCACTCATTGACCCCTCACTTTGAAGCAAAATAAAAAACAACCTAGATCAATTCAGCCTTATCTCAAAGCATGAAAGTTGTATATCTTTCTCTTAGCTTCGTGGGGAATGTTGAATTGTCTTAATTGGACATATGAGCAAAAAGGTATGGAAGAAATACTACAGCATGTCAATGCTGTAGAGTGTTGGTGCCTAGGTGTAGGAAGCAGCACTGGGGTGCCAGAAGCATTTCTTTCTTAGATTCCAGATAGGACACTGGGTGCTGCAGGCCCACCTTGCACCTAGGCGCTAGGGCCCCGAGCCCTACACTTCCAAACTTGGTCCATAGCATGCTTAGAGTCCTCCCAAGCCACCCAAACCTTCATACCAAGCCTTGCCAAGCTCCAGTCCATTAAAACAACTACAATAAGCCATTCCCAAGCCAAACTAATGAAGCATCAAGGTCTCAATTGTACTACCCAAGAGCTTGATTACCACTAGTTCATCACAACACAGACCTCACCATAACCATGCATATCTCACAAACCTCTTGAAACCAAAATTCAAGCAACTAAGACATGCATCATATGAATCTAATTACTAAATCCCTTACCTTAATTGTGAAAAAATAGGAACATCAAGCATCCAACCAAGCAAAATGCCTCCACTGGGTGTTCCTATGGTTCCAACCAAACTCCAACATACAAGGCACTAAAATAAGTTCAATTAAGCTAGGCCCAACCTCATGGAAGGTTAAGAAACCAAGAACAATCAGAGAAGAACAAGTGCCAAGTGAATTTAGTGCTTACCTAGCTCAAAAATGTGATTTTGAGCTTAAACCAAGCAACCCATGTAAAAGCAAGCTCCTTTCCAAATGGGCTCTTCATGAAACTTTGAGTTTGACCAAGAATTGATGTTTTGGGTGAAGTTTGGCTATGGAATTTAAGAGGAGCAGGAGAGCTATGGGTTGATGAGGAGGAAGAAGATGAATAGTGGCTGCCAAATGGTTCCAAAATGGCTTAAAACTCATCTTCAGACTTTAGTCCTATAACTCTTTAATTTTGCCAAAAAGACCCATTGCTCAAATAGTGCCACAAGACTTGGCAATTAGCCCAACTTTTTGGTTTCATTTCACTTAGGTTTCAAATAATAACTTATGAGCTTGGTAAACCAAACCTATGACCTCGAGGTGCAAAATGACCATTTTGCCCCTAGTGACACTTAGGTGCCAAATTCAACTAGGAACCAACTACCTTTTTAAATACTTGTTCGACTTTCTTATTCATGATAATTGATGCATTAAACTAGGGATTTTAACTTGTCCAACAAGTCTTACCTGATCATTAAAGGTCCACTACCTTAAGGGCCGTAACATTCTCCCCACCTTTGAGAATTTGGTCCTTCGAATTGAATTTTCCCACCTTGAGATTAAAACCTAGGATATGGTGCTAGCATATCTCGACCTAATCTAGCAAAGGGTGTCAACTTCACAACTATTCACCGATTGTTCACCTACCCGACTTGCATAACTAATGCCCTCCGACATTCAAGTTGGGCCATCATCTGCATGGGAATTGTAGCGAATGCTATACTTTGTGCTCATGCCAATCGGCAACCTCAACCACACAGTGCACTATTCCCCAACCTTTCTTGATTTTGCTTGATCTAAAAGCAACTTAGTGCTACTTCACTGTGAAGACTATGGTATGGTACTGGATCTGAGATAAGTCAAATTTATCCTGATAAGTCCTATGACCAACAATTTCTCCTTACTTCTCTTGGCGCCAAACCTTCCTAGTGCAAGCTAGCTGAACAAGTTTCAAACTTATTCACTAACACTTGCACTTTAGAAGTCTTAACCTAGGTTAAGCACCCAATTTCCTTTTACGAAAACATCTCAATGCAAGATAGGTTAACAAGCATAGGACTCATCCACTAACTCTAGTACTGATGGTTCTTCACCATTTCTAAAGTACCTTAGTAATTTTTAGTGATCATTAGCTAATTGGTCAAACTATGGTCACCCAAGGACTGCCTTTACCTCTATTCATATCTACCATACCATGGACTACATCGCACCAAGCTCTTGTTGGGATGATGTGTGAATGCGATCTATCACCATAACATTAGTCTTCCTAGGTGGGAAGAATAACGTCATCACTTTACTTGGGTCATTAACAGGGGTTAGCTAATCTTTTGGACTCCTCTAGTCACTCATCTGCTACAACTTCTTCTAATGCATTAAAGCATTTCCTATGCACCTCAGGGTCAGTATTATCCCTTGGAATTGTCAAAGTTACCTATTAGCCCATTATCTCATCTCGTGAGTCACAGGCCCTTCTCTTATAAGGCACTAAAGTCTAGTGGGACTCACACTTACTTTGCGCTCTTGACGAGCTTAACCCATCCAACTCTGACTATGGTTTTGACCCTTGACTTTCTTGTAGTCCAATGAATTCCAAGAACTACCAAGTCACAAATACTTGAGCACAACTATACCCAGACCCACTTGGCACTTTTAAACTACTAAGTAAATCACTTAGCTAAGTGGGAGATTCATGGCCATCCTAAGGTCATCTTTTGACTGGTCATAGTAAACTCTTCTACTTGAGCCTACCTAACTTTAACCCAAAGGGTCTAGGTAAGTTTTCTCTTTCCTGGCATCATTCGTCCATTCCCAACCTATGTTTCAAATTTTCCACTAACTTACCAGCACAAAAGCAACCAACAGCTACCACAACTTCCTTAGTCCCATCTAGCACTTAGTCCTTCACTTACTCAGCTAGCCTCACTAGTCAACAACCTTTATCCCATAAGTCATCTTGTTGGCCCTTGACTCTGCTTAACCTTAGGATGATGGCCACAAAGAAGATGCTATCCCGGTTCCTATCACTCTGGTTCTCCTACTACTACTTGGTAGCCATGACCAACCCTTAGTAACTATTTTCCTCCTGCTAGCTATAGACTAGGGAATACTGTAGGGTTTCAGGAGCCAAACAAGCACAACGGAATATAACCAAAACCCTCTAATATCCAAGTGAAACGGGGTAAACTGGGTGTCTGAAATTTTTTATACCTAATTCGATTGAGACCTTTCACCCAACAGTTGAGTCAAATCAAAAAACCTAAATAGTTGATGTGTTCCAGCTCTCTGTAGTATCCACATAAGCAACTCGTGATCACCACGCCTCCATCATGTCCCGGTAGATGCATTTTTCTTGTGTCTTGCAAGGAATGGCAAAGAAGAGTATGGCCCAAACTTTTTGGGAGGCTAGGGCAAAATTGTGAAATTTTCACTATATGATCTATTTATAGTGAAACTCAACTTCCAAGCCTAATGGGCTTCAAAGCCCTGATCCAATTAGGCTTTAATTTCAGGCCTAATAATGGTTCAACTTTTGGGCCAATTGTTAAGATGAAATTATCATGAAACCATAACCCAAATAAATTAGCCCATACACTCAAATAATCCAAATAGGCTTTATGTGTGTGACCCAATAGGCTCTTACCACATTGGCAATGATCACAAATCACATTTATGATCATAAGCAATGAGTGATGTCTAGCAGCACATCATTGCTACTTAAGTGACAAGATTGTTGGTGATTTGACTAAACCTTAATGATCAATATCTATATATGTCATTGTCCCTTTGTCCAAGATATCAGGACTAAGCAGCAGACATGGGATATGTCACTTTTGATGTCCGGAGACATCTTTGCTGGAGGGCATGGTGGTTTCTGGAGGGACTTCCTGAGGAGGAGAACGCCCAGAGTGGAGGTTTCCCAGGGAGTGGTACCTGAAGAGCCCAAAAGGAAAGGTTAGGAGGTCCCCGGGATGTTTTTCCGGGGAGGAGCCTCCGACGCCCAAGTTAGTTTTCTGAGAGGTGAAGGAAAGAGAGCACTCAGGGGTTTAGTGGCCTTGCCTGTTCGTATCCTCTCAACTGACTGACCAACCGTTTGCAAGGGGCTGCTCTTTGGTATTTATAGAAGTGTCTGGCCCGTTCAGATCGTGACACGTGTTCGGTCAGATCTGCTGTGTACCTTTGGACAAAGGGGACAAGTAGCTGTTTGTAGGCTCCCTCGAGCCTTGGTCCGAGACAGGTTGTGACAAGGCCTGGGCGGCGTCGGCGTGTCAGAGCGTCGTTTGAGGTGACATGGTGCGTCTGTGGGCGATGTGTCAGAGGCTCCTTAAATGCTCCTGCCGTACTCCCGATGTCCTTTGGGCGAGGTCGTTCTCTGGGACGAACACCCTTCTTCGGGAGTTATGTTCGCAGTTCGGGGCGCTGCCTAGCTCGCAGGTTCCGCCTTCGGGAAATCCTCTCTTGCTTGCGGTAGCTGGTTCTTCTATCCCGAAGGCGATCCGTTTAATCCCCCGAGGGGGCTGTCTGCACCTTTGGAGCTCTCTGGGGTACTAGGCTAAATCCCGAGTTCGAGGCACTGGAATTCGCCTAGTCCGAGGTCAGTACTAGTGCCTCCCTCGGATGGTGCCAGGCTTCCCGAGCATGCTTTTGATAGGAGGTACGTTCTAGGAGAGGCGATAGTCCTTCGGCTATCACATGCCCCCCCTAGAAGCCGAAGTAGGGACTTTGGCTTTTGTCAGCTTTCGGAGGGTACCCTTCGGGGCTTTATGCATGGTACCTGTGCCGAAGATACACCTTCTGTCCGTAGACGTAGCACAGACTGTCTCTTGGTGTCTCCGAGGTAACCTATTTTCTATAGTCTTTGTAGGTCACTGAAACGTCTCGTCTCGTGACCAGGCGTGTCAGTCTGGGGCGGCGTGCTATTCGTCAGAGGAGGTCTTTGGGTAGCGTGTTCCTTATTTGGCGTGGTTGCTGACACGTGGCACGCCGTCATTGGAGAGGGTTACATCGGTTACAGCGGGCGCGTCTTTTGAGAAATTCGGAGGTCTCCTTGCCCTAGCCTCCACAAAAGGATGCATTCCTTGGAATGGGCAATTATGGCGACGATTCGCCTTCGCACAGCACTTATGACGTCGATTCGCCTACCCTTCCTCGGTCTATATATACCCTTAATCCTTCATAACCCCCTTTTGCTTTTGCTTTTGCTCTCTTCTGTCTCTCAACTGCCGCAGTGTTTTTCCTGCTCTCTTACGGCGGTGCTTTTTGACAGAGTGGTTTTCCGGCAATCATTTCACGACGGCGTCCTCAAATCCGGATTTTGGCAAAACGTTTGGTGGGTTTTAGCTTCCAGTTTCTTCTGTTTTTCCAAATTTTTTCTTCGAAATAGCTTTTTGCCTTTTCCCGAACTCGGTTTTTTGCCAGTCATGCCTATTCCCGAAAGCTGGGAACCCCTTCTTTCTCACCCCTGCTGCACTACTTCTGCAAAACTTAAAAAATGGAAAAAGAAGTTCTTCCTTCCTTCCTACGTCACTACGAGGTTGCCTCGTTCGGACCAATATAGCTTTTCAAACCGTAGTGACGAGGTTACTGTTTTCCGTGCCCAACTGAAGGCCGGACTTCGGTATCCTCCGCCGAAGATGGTTTGCGATTTCTGCGATTTCCATCGCATTGCCGTAAACCAACTTCCGCCGAACTCGTACTGCTATTTCAATGCTTTTCTTTGTATGTGTGGTGTCTTCGGTATAGAGCCACACTTTGTCATTTTTCTGCAGTACTACAAGCTCTTCGTGATCCCAAAGGGTGGCTTCTATTTCATGCTACCTCGGGGGTCAGGGAGCAAAAAATACAAGTTCACCTTTGCCAACAAGGACAGCTGGCGAGGGTGGCAACAGAAATTCTTCTTTATGAAGAAGGAGGAGGCCTGGTCGTACGTCCCGACGAAGTGGGCTCAGTGAAAGCTCGTGATGGATGTCGTTGACCCGAAGATACTGTTAACTCCCGATTTAACACCTATTTTTGCGGACTTTGACAAGCGCATCCGAGCGGTCTCTGACTGGGATTCCGAGGTCCCACCGCGCCCCCTTTACCCCTTTCCAATTAACTGGAAGTTGATGACCGAAGAAGTCCTTCGGGAGTTGAAGGTGGTAAAGGAGCACGAAACGGACCTCGAGATGCCGGCTCCTGCCATTGCTGGGAAGGACTCCTGGCTGGTAAAACTTCTTCAGAAGGACATTACTTATGCCGATTTTTTCGAAAGTAAGTCATCTCCTAGTCCCCTTGTTTTAATTTCATCTTGGACTTACGCTGATGTTTTCTCTCTTTTTCAGAGATGGGCGAGGATACTGCTGCCTATTACCGATCGCTTTTCGTCGGGCAAGCCGAGAAAGGTGAACAAACAAAGAAGGCTGCCTCCCGAAGACGGAAGGCGGCTAGCGGGGGGCCTCCGGCGGCCAAGCGATCGAAGAAGACCGTGCCCCCTCCTATGCCGGAGATTTCCGAGGAGGTGGGCGAGGAGCCCGAGGTAACCGTTGCTGCGCCTTCGACCGAGGTCGGTGCAGATGTCGCTCCTTCAAGCCCTAATTCGGCGGCTCTTCTGGACGCTTTGGTGGAAGCCCCTTCTGCCGAAGATCGCCGCAAGAGGAAAGGGAAGGAGATTTCTTCTGAGGGGGCCCTGGATTCTGGCGACGACGTTGCCGAAGTGCCACCAGGTTTGATGCCTTAGACACTCAGTTTCTGAATTTTTTGGCAGCTACTTGTGTTTGACAATTTTTCTGCTTTTGTCGTGCAGAGGAGATTCTTCCTCCGGATTGGGTTGCCGAGCACGCCCGGAAGCGGGCCCTTCGGGATGCCCATATCCCGAAGGGGAAGATTCCGAAGGAGCCATTTTGGTCTTTTACGGAGGACATGGACACGTACTCCAAAGATTGCCCGCTAATGGCCAAGGAGATTGCAAAGGGGGTTCTTACTGAAGCTTATTTCAGGGCCCTTGCGAGGGCTCATCCGGATGATGACTCCCTCGCCGCGAAGCTTTCCGAGCACGCCGCCCAGGTGTGTTTCTCACGTTGCCCTTTTCTTTTTTTTTTTTTTTTGGTCTCTGATTTCTTCTAAGTATTTGCCTTTCCTTTTTTGCCTTGTCTCATTCTTGCCTCTGTTTCTTTGCAGCTGCTGGGATATGCCAGATTCGTAAGAGTTCGGGTGGCGAGGCAGGGGATGTACCGGGCCGCCGCTTCAAAGACTATAGAACAATACAAGACCCAGTGCTCGGACCTGCTCACTCGGAACACTCAGCTGGCCCAGACTTCGGCGTTAGAGATTGCTGCCCTTCGGGAGGAGTTTGCGAAGGAAAAAGAAGAACTTATAAAGGACTCCTCCCAGAAGATTTCCGACCTCGGCGGAAAAGTGGCGGAGCTGACTTCGGTTAATGAGGCACTTCAAAAGGAGAAGTCGGATTCTGCGGCTCTTCTGGCGAAGGCGGAGGCCGAGAAAGCCGCACTTCAAGCCGAGGTCGATTCTTCGAAGAAGGGGAAGGATGAGTCGAAGAAAAAGAAGGTGAAGGCGTTAAGGAAAAAGGTTGAAGACCTGGAGAAGGAGCTTAATGATCTTGGGGTCGAGAAGAGGAAATCCGACGAGATGACCAAAGTTGGTTTTCAAGACGGGTTTTGTCTCGTTCGTCATCAAGTTCTTCTGAGGTTTCCAGATCTCGACCTTTCTTTCCTAGAGGCCCTAAATATTCCTGAGGGACCTCGGTGGTCTTGGTCCAAGCTCGAGCACTTGAACCTGCCTCAGACTCTTCCGGCGCCGGTGGTGGTGGAAAAGGATGCAGGGGCTAGTGGCTCCCGGGACGCCGAGAATCCCTAATTTATCTCAGGCCCCTTCTGCCTTCTTTTTCTCCTTCCTTGTACTCTTTCTTTCTTGGTAGTCCTTCTTCTTTGTAAACCGATCTTGTCTGTTAATAAAGACTTTTTTCTTTCCTGTAAGAAATTTTGGCTAAGTCTTTTTTGTGAGATTGTTCATTCCTTTTTGCCCCGAACGCGTTTGCTCAAGAGACTTCGGAAGATTAGATCGGTTCTCTGTGAGCCTTTGTATTTAGAAATTCTCGCAAGGTTTTACATTTCCTATTGTCCCGAACATGCTTGCTCGAGGGACTTCAGGAAATCACACCCATGCTTATTCTGGCGACCATCTTCGCGGAATTTTAGTATTTCTTTTGTTCAAGAATCTTTCTTTTCAGAAGCCCGTGTAGCTAGAAAATTTTTCTAACTTTGTACAATGTAAACCCTTTCGTCAAGATTCTAAGCATAGAACTTTTTCAAGGCATCTGAATGCCAAGTGTTTTTTAATTCCACGCCTTCGGCGTCACCGAGCTTGTACACCCCTCTTCGTACTTCGGCAAGAACCAGATAAGGTCCCTCCCAATTCGCGCGAAGTACGCCGTGTGATGGCCTCCGGGGTGCGAATTCCGCCTTTCGGAGAACGAGATCACCCTTTTTTATTCCTTTTGGCCTAGCTCGCAAGTTTATAGCGGCGGCCACTCTTTGCTGGAAAGCTTTCCTTCTTAGTTCCGCTATTTCTCTATGTTCGCCGACGAGGTCGAGCTTGGTTCTTAAGCCGAGGTCATTTCCGCTTTCATCAAATACCTGCACTCGTATTGATGGTCGCACTACCTCTATTGGGATTATGGCCTCCGTACCGAAGACGAGCGAGAAAGGAGTTTCCCCTGTAGCCCTTCGGGGCGTTGTTCGGTAGCTCCATAGTACGCTTTGGAGTTCTCCTGGCCATTTCCCTTTTGCCTCCCCCAGTCTCTTTTTCAGACCATCTTTTATGGTCCTGTTAGATACTTCCCACAGACGGTGCCAAATGATGTCCGGAGACATCTTCGCTGGAAGGCATGGTGGTTTCTGGAGGGACTTCCTGAGGAGGAGAACGCCCGGAGTGGAGGTTTCCCAGGGAGTGGTACCTGAAGAGCCCAAAAGGAAAGGTTAGGAGGTCCCCGGGATGTTTTTCCGGGGAGGAGCCTCCGACGCCCAAGTTAGTTTTCTGAGAGGTGAAGGAAAGAGAGCACTCAGGGGTTTAGTGGCCTTGCCTGTTCGTATCCTCTCAACTGACTGACCAACCGTTTGCAAGGGGCTGCTCTTTGGTATTTATAGAAGTGTCTGGCCCGTTCAGATCGTGACACGTGTTCGGTCAGATCTGCTGTGTACCTTTGGACAAAGGGGACAAGTAGCTGTTTGTAGGCTCCCTCGAGCCTTGGTCCGAGACAGGTTGTGACAAGGCCTGGGCGGCGTCGGCGTGTCAGAGCGTCGTTTGAGGTGACATGGTGCATCTGTGGGCGATGTGTCAGAGGCTTCTTAAATGCTCCTGCCGTACTCCCGATGTCCTTTGGGCGAGGTCGTTCTCTGGGATGAACACCGTTCTTCGAGAGTTATGTTCGCAGTTCGGGGCGCTGCCTAGCTCGCAGGTTCCGCCTTCGGGAAATCCTCTCTTGCTTGCGGTAGCTGGTTCTTCTATCCTGAAGGCGATCCGTTTAATCCCCCGAGGGGGCTGTCTGCACCTTTGGAGCTCTCTGGGGTACTAGGCTAAATCCCGAGTTCGAGGCACTGGAATCACCTAGTCCGAGGTCAGTACTAGTGCCTCCCTCGGATGGTGCCAGGCTTCCCGAGCATGCTTTTGATAGGAGGTACGTTCTAGGAGAGGCGATAGTCCTTCGGCTATCAACTTTCATATAGCCCAATCTTTGGTTTCTTGATTACCAAGTAGACTAACTTAAAACTAATGGCGTTGATATCGTATATCAAGTCATCTGAGCATGGCCATGCATTTTCTTAGTCTCACTCCATCAAGGGGCCCGAAGATATCACACTCGTTACGTAGGAGGGATAACTCCCATCTTGGTCATACAAAACCCTCCGCATGATATGTGACATACCCAATGACCTCCTTCAAGTTCAGTCAATTACAAGAAACAAAAGGAAGTATCAAAGTATGAGAATCACATGTAAGGAACCTTGATGACCTTAGGTCAAAGGAGTATGTATACTTGATCACTATGAGAATCACTTATGACACTCATATAATGATCCATGTCACATTCTAATGGTGGGTCGGTCCAAAACATAAGTTCTCGAACTTGTACCAATATGTAGACTACATATCTTATATTAGTCTCCATATATGTTGGTCATTATGTATTATTGTAACCCATTCCACAATAATACTAGACTAGGGACATTTAAGAATATCATTATTCTAGGGTTATAATTATGTTTATTACATTATGCAGAAACAAAAACAACAAACATAATTTTGGATAAATGCCTTAATAAAATATCGTGACTCATTATGTAAAATACAATCATCTCATGATTGGCTTTTGGATACAACACTAATAATCTACTACTTGCACTAAAGCCAATCATCCATGTATCTAGTACCGATGGACCTAGAATGGCTATCATGCTTCTGCTGTGTAAGGAGTTTTGTTAGCGAATCAGTAATGTTACTATCTGTCAAAGTCCTGCATATCCTCACATCAACCCTCTCGATGATCCCCGTGATGAGATGATAGCGTCAGAGTATGTGTTTAGAGCGCTGGTGAGATCGAGATTCCTTAGCCTGTGTGATTGCCCCATTGTTGTCATAACAGAGCTATATCAAGTCGGCAATGCTTGGAACCACTCCAAGTTCTGTGATGAAATTCTTAATCTAAGCTGTCTCCTTCATAGCATTAGAGGCAGCAATGTACTCAGATTCTATTGTAGAGTCAGCTACTGTCTCTTTCTTTGAACTGTTCCAGCTCACAGCACCAGCACCAATACAATACACATAACTAGATTGTGATATGTTATCATCCTTATCAGATTGGAAGCAAGCATCAGTGTAATCCCTTACAATGAGCTCATCTTCACCTCCAATACATCCTTAGTCCTTCATAGGTACTTAAGGATGTTCTTAACAGCAGCCCAGTGACTCTCATTGGGCTTCGATTAGTACTTGCTCATCATGCTTAAGGCATACAAGACATTGGTATGACTACATATCATGGCATACATGATAGATCCAATTGCTGAGGCATATGGAATCTTACTCATGCGCTCTTTCTCCTCCAGTGTACTTGGAGACTGAGATATAGAAAAAGTTATACCATGTGATATGGGCAAGAATCCTTTCTTGAAATCTTGCATGGTAAACCTCTTTAGCACCTTGTCAATGTCTGTATTTTGACTTAGGCTGACTAGCTTTCTAGATCAATCTCCATAGATCCTAATGCCTAACACGTAGGCTACTTCACTAAATTCCTTCATAAAGAAACATTTCCTTAGCCAAGTCTTCACAGAATGTAGCTCAGGAACATCATTCCCGATGAGTAATATGTCATCTACATATAAAACCAAGAAGACAATAATGCTCCCACTAACCTTCTTATAGACACAAGGTTAAGCTTCATTTTTTATGAAACCAAACTCTTTGATTGCTTCATCAAAATGAAGATTCCAACTTTGAGAAGCTTGCTTTAGTCCATAAATGGATGTTTCCAACTTGCACACTTTATTGGCATTCTCAGAAATGACAAAACCCTCAGGCTGTGTCATGTACACATCCTCAAGTAGCTTTCCATTTAGGAACATAGTTTTGACATCTGTTTGCCATATCTCATAATCATAGTGTACAGGAATAGCCATCAAAATTCAGGTGGATTTAAGCATGGGAACTAGTGAAAAAGTTTCATCATAGTCAATACCATGAATTTGCTTGAACATTTTGCAACCAATCATCCCTTAAAGGTAATCACATTACCATCCATGTCAATTTTCTTCTTGAAAACCCATTTGCACCCTATAGATTTTACCTCTTCATGTGGGTAAACCAAAGTCCATACTTGGTTTTCATACATGGATAACATCTCAGACTTCATGGTCTCTAGCAACTTCTCAGAGTCAGGCCCCAATATAGCTTGTTGGTAGGTTGTAGGCTCATCCTGATCCATGAGCATCACATCACCAGTGTGAGTCATGAGAAATCCATATCTCTTGGGCTCATGCCAAATCCTACCAGACGTACATGGGCTTTATGCTACAGGAATAGACTCTTGAACCATAACATGTTGTGGTGTTTGTCCAGGTTGCATTTTAGGTTTGATGTCCCTTTGTTGTTCTTGAATTTCTTCAAGTTCTACTTTCCTCTCACTGGTTCCTTTAAAGATAAACTCTTTTTCTAGAAAGACACCAGTTCAAGCAACAAACACTTTTTGCTCAGAAGGATTGTAGAAATAGTAACCCTTTGTTTCTTTGGGATACCCAACAATAAGGCATTTATTAGATTTAGGCCCAAGCTTGTCAAAGGATTGATATTTCACATAAGCGTCATACCCCAAATCTTCATACAAGACAAACTGGGACACCTCATACTCCATATCTCATATGGTGTCTTTTGAACCGATTTAAATGGAACTCAATTTAGTGTAAAAGTAGCTATCTCTAAAGCATGTCACCAAAAGGAGTATGGAAGGTCACCTTAACTCATCATAGTTCAAACCATGTCTAACAGAGTTCAATTTCTCATTTAAGATACA
This sequence comes from Aquilaria sinensis, assembly GCA_005392925.1. Classification (NCBI taxonomy): domain Eukaryota; kingdom Viridiplantae; phylum Streptophyta; class Magnoliopsida; order Malvales; family Thymelaeaceae; genus Aquilaria; species Aquilaria sinensis. The sequence continues at coordinate 68,433 of SMDT01003228.1, read as the reverse complement.
CCATTCTGTTTAGGTGTACCAAGTGGAGTGAGTTGTGATACTATACCACACTTCTTTAGATAGTCAAGGAAATCTTGATCCAAGTATTCTGCTCCTCGTTCTAATTGAATTGCTTTAATACTCTTCCCGAGTTGATTCTCTACTTCATTCCTGAATTCTTTGAACTTTTGCTAGGATTTTGACTTGTGTCTTATGAGATACACATAGCCATATCTACTAAATTCATTAGTAAAGGTAATGAAGTATTGGAAGCCTCCCTTAGCATGTGTAGACATAAGGCCACATACATCACTATGTATGAGTCCTACTAAGTCATTAGCCCTTTCACTTTGCCTTGTGAATAGGGCTTGGGTCATCTTGCCCAATAAACATCACTCATATGTCTTATATGATTCAAAATCAAATGAGTCCAAGAGTCCATTCTTATGGAGCTTGGATATGCGGGTCTCAGTTATATGGCCCAAATGACAGTGCCAGAGATAGGTCAGGTTAGATCATTCAATCTAACCTTCTTGATATTAACATTATAGATTGGATTTTGAGTTCTAGAAGATACAACTCATTGGTAAGTTGAGCACTACCATAAAAGGTTTCCCTTAAATAAATAGAACAACATTTGTCCTTTATTATAAATGAAAAACCTTTCTTGTCCAATCAAGAAATAGAAATCAAATTTTTACTAATAGTAGGCGCAAAGTAGCAGTTGTCTAATTCTGAAACTAATCCACTAGGTAAACTGGGAACATAAGTCCTACAGCTAAGGTAACAACCCTTGCTCCATTTCTAACACATAGGTCCACTTCACCTCAAGCCAATATTCTACTCCTACTTAGATCCTACACATTTGCACAAATGTGAGATCCACATCCAGTATCCAATACCCAAGATGAGGAAGTAGAAAAGTTAGCCTCTTTAAAAAGACTACCTGAAGTGGAAGTCTTACTTCCATTCTCCTTAGCAAGTTCTTCAAGATAGAGTTTGTAGCTACGCTTCCAGTGTCCAGGTTGCTTACAATGGAACCACTCCCCTTCCTTAACCACACCACCAGGTGGTTTCAGTGCAGTTGAAGAAGAATTAGCATTGGACTTTCCTTTTGCTTCATCCTTATTCTTGTTGGCTTTTCCATTTCCCTTGCCCTTCTGAACCATCAAAATGGGCTTAGCCTTCTTAACGTTTTTCTCAATACTTCTTAAGATGTTAAGAAATTTAGGGAGGGACTTGTCAAGGTCATTCATGTTATAGTTCATGATCAACTGACTATAGCTTTTTGGCAATGATTGCAGGACTACATCAACAACCAATTTTTTATGAAGAGAAAATCCCAAACTCTTAGGATTCCTAATGTACCCACTCATCTTGAGCACATAAGGACCCATGGGACTTCCCTCGGGCATTTTGCACTAAAACAATGCCTTAAAGGTCTTAAATCTCTCATGCTTAGCTTGCACTCAGAAGAGCATTTTGAGATGTTCGATCTTATCGAACACATCCATGTTCTCATGTTGCTTCTGAAGCTTAAATTCCATGGTAATAAGCATGAGCCAAGCAACATCCAAAGTATCGTCAAAATGCCTTTTGTGAGGATCCCTTTCAGCTCTTAGAGCAGTGGTAGCAGGCCCATTTAGAATAGGCTACTCTAAGACATAAGCCTTTCTCTCATCCTTGAAGACTATCCTCAAATTTCAGAACCATTTGAGAAAGTTGGTCCAATTTAGTTTTTCCTTCACATGGATCGATCGCAACGAAAGTGTCAATGTATTTTGTGCCATGGTTATCTACAATAGTAAATATGCAGTGTACGAGTCATGCATTTTAATTCATTTAATAAAAACTTTTATTAAATGATACTCCCACTATTTTACTCAAAATGATAACCCTCGATATCATTTTGGAACACCTTGGCGCTAAGGTTTTCTAGTATGCCGAGATCCATATCTCACCATAACTTGAGTCAGCTTTGGCTTTTCTCTAAAGTTATAGTTATTTAGGTAGGTAACTCCTTGGCAATTGTATCTCTTGCGATTATTGGATAGCTGGGTGAATAACACTTGTCCAAGCTCATTTCATGAACTTAAGCCCAACCTTATGCCTCTAAGTCCCCAATCCTATTGGGATGACTTAGTTATGTCAGACCCAAAGTTAGCAATTTGGATATCATTATTATCCCATCGAGCCCTAATAAGATGAACATAGGTGCTTTGCCTTGGCAAACCCACCCAATGTTGATCAACGTCTTGACGAGTGCCAACAATTGGAAGAAATCACATTTAATGACTTAATATTTTGTTTGAGGGATTTTTTCCTTTTCATGTCACCAATTATTATCTCCGGTTGTCTTATACATGCATCACATACAAATATAAAACATGCATCTCATGCTAATAATAAAGTAAACGTGACATGGTTATAGCCCAAACTATGTGACATTCTTAAGCCAATGAGAATATCATAAAAGCCTAAGAAAAGAAAAGGGTCTCAACATGCTCCTTCTCCTTCTTACTTAGTTGACCTTTTATTTTCACCTCTTTGGAGACACCATCTTGGATGATCCTATAATGTACAGTTACATCAATAATAGAAACATTAAGTCACATTCATGGGAGTAAGGTGAGGAGAATGTACAATAAGAATAACAAGAATAAGGCATGACTCACAGGCCGTATTTACAAGTACAACCAACAAGGGCTATAACCATGTACCATGCTACAACCATCAATCAGCATAAAATGTCAAATCTCATTCAACAAAAATGCATGCCAATTAACATGCATTCATTAACCATTTTTTATTAATGTGGCACTTCGCATATGGCAATCGCGCTGGCCAATTTGTGTATCTCATACCAATCAATCTAGGAATAACCTTGTTAACTAATTTGTGTCATTTCTTCATATATCTCATATACTCATTCCAAGTTTCAGTTTCATGCATCATGAATCAATTTAATCAATCATGATTGAAAGCAACTAAATGTAAGGTTTTAGGAGCCAAACAAGCGCAGCAAAATTTAACTAAAACCGTCAAGGATCCAAGTGAAACAGGGTAAACCGCATGTGCAAAATTTTTCATACCTAATTTTGGTTAAGATCTTTCACACAACTGTAGAATTGAATTACAAAACCTGAATAGTTGACGTATTCAAGCTCTCTATGGTATCCACACGAGCCTCTCGGGATCACCATGCTTCCACCATGTCCTGGTAGATGTGTTTTGCTTGCACTCATAGTGTTAGCTTGCGTCCTTTAAGGAATGGCAACAGAAGAGTGCGGCTGGAACTTTTTGGGAGGCTAGGGCAAAATTACAAATTTCTCACTATATGATGTATTTATAGTAAGATCAACTTCCATGGTTTCAAAGCCCTAATCCAATTACGCTTTAATTTCAAACTTAATAATGGCCTAACTTTTGGGCCAATTATTAATATGAAATGATCACGAAACCATAACCCAAATAAATTATCCCATGCACTCAAATAATCCAAATAAGCTTTATGTGTGCAACCCAATAGGCTTTTACCATGTTGGCAATGATCATAAATCACATTTATTATCATAAGCAATGAGTGGTGTCTAGCAACACATCATTGCTACCCAAGTGACAAGATTGTTGGTGATTCAACTAAACCTTTATGATCGTTATCCATAGATACCATTGTCCCTTTCTCCAAGATATCAAGACTAAGCACGAGACATGGAATATATCACTCTCGTATAGCCCAATCTTTGGTTTCTTGATTACTGAGTTGACTAACTTAAACTAATGGCATTAATATCGTATATCAGGTTATCCGAGCATGGCCATGCATTTTCTTACTCTCACTCTATCAAGGGGCCCAAAGATATCACTCTCATTACATATGAGAGACAAATCCCATCTTGATCATAAAAAAGCCTCCATATGATATGTGACATACCTAATGACCTCCTTCAAGCTCACTCAGTATTAAAGTATGAGACTCATATGTTGGCAACCTTGATGACCTTAGGTCAAATGGCTACATATACATGATCACTATGAGAATCACTTATGACACTCCTATAATAATCCATGTAGCGTTCTCATGGTGGGTTGGTCCAGAACAAAAGTTCTCCAACTTGTACCCATATGTAGACTACATATCTCATATTAGTCTCTACATATGCTAGTCGTTATGTATTATAGTAACCCATTCCACTATAATACTAGACTAGGGACATTTAAGAATATCATTATTCTAGGGTTATAATTATGTTTATTACGTTATGCAGAAACAAAACAACAAACATAGTTACTCGATTAATGCCTCAGTAAAATATCATGACTTATTGTACAAAATAGAATCATCTCATGATTGGCTTTTGGGCACAACACTAACAGATACAACTAACAAATGAATAAAACTATCCTTTTGTTTACCTTGTGGATGAGTTCTTTGCTCCTTGTTCCCTTTTATGGCTTCCATCTGTTACCACTCTGAGAGCTTAAATACAGTGACAATATTTAATGTGTCAATCTCCTAGGAGCTATGCATGTTCTGTAGGCCATCAGAACAATGCTCACTATATTACCTAAGTCGCCCTCTTGGTCTTTATTCAAATATATGTATATTGGTCAAACCATAACGCACATATTTACATTTATGCACACTATGGCAGCTAAGAAGGAAAACACTAGCACAATTCTTAGTTTTGGCTTCCACATGTTAGGCAATTTTGTTAAGTTGTAGTGACCAGCCACTGCACCTGTAACTTCCACTAATAAACTATATCATTCTAGACATATGATGCCATGTTCTCTTTGTTTGTTCCATTATCAAGTAGAGACTTAGAGCAAACCAATAAATTTTGTTTTACAACAAAATCCCACCTATGGACAAAGTTATGGATTTTTTAAGTTGGTTACCAAATTCTGACCAAATGAACAGCAAATTGGCAAACTTTGGAATGTCATATCTTTGGCTACAGGGCTCCAAATTTCCATTCAAACTATGTATGTTCTCTAGGTGTGGTCAAAATTTCATACCGATATTCGTTCTACAAAGGGATTTATGGAACTTTAAGTGCATAGTCAAAATTCTGGTCACTTTATGACCACTTTGCCCATACAAAATTTCATAAGATTCATACACTTCATTTCCAGGTGCAAAACCAATATGGATAGGTTCTTACATGTATTAAACACTTGGGAAAGTCATTCCCATGAATTTAGATGCATTCCATAAACATTAACATAATTTTCTTTGGAACAGCTAATGAGTTGCAAAATGGACAGAATTGAACCTTCAACCCCAAACATCACTTTTTTGCTCCATATATCCTGCATACACTTTCCATAGTGTATTTACATCCATATATGCATCATAAATATGTCCTAGCTTAGTTGGGTATGTATACTAGCTTCTTGGAGAGCATTACAGCCACAATGCACTCCAGAAACTTCGAAAGACAGCTACTGCGTAAGGCAGAAAGTACCAGCACTAAAATTAGTAAGTATGCTCTAAACATCATGAAACACTGCATTTTAACACTAGACATATTGAAGTTCGTGTACCTAAAATTTCACAGAAAAAATCAAACTATAACTATTAGTTTGAACATTCTCTTTCAGGTGTTTCTGAAAATGGATAGAAAGGGGAGTAAGCTCTTTGTAAAGAACTTAGTAAGGGCTTTCAAAATAATGTATTCCATAGAAACGTACCACCTGAAATCCAAATACATAAAAACATGCAAAAACAATTCTTACAACAAATATGGCAACCATATGCACCAACAAACACAGCAACAAACACATGTAATGCTACTAGCAACAACATATTAAGGTTAGTCCACAATCATTCAATAAAACAATAAGATATCACTTTAGTAACACTATGGAAACCCTCCTCAAGATTTTTCTTTTTCTTAGGAGTCTTTTATGTCTTAGTACTAACTTGGGCTCTAGTAACCCTTCTTTCTTGCTGCCATATTTAGCATGGTAACACTAAGGGCGAAACCTTGCCATGCTTTTTTCCCCTTAATCCATACTTGGTTCCTTATGGTTCCTTGAGCTTTTTTCTCTCTTCCAAGTCTAGTCTTAGCTTCATGGATGTTTCACAATACAGTAAACAATCCAGAAAACTTTAGAAAACCCTTACCTTTGCTATGAAATCTGAAAACCCAAATATAACCAAAATTAGGTTTTCTTGCACTCTTTTATATCTTCTTTGCTTTCTCTTGCTTCCTCTTGTTTTCCTAAGGTATGTTACATATGGAGGATGATGGATGTGCTTAAGGAAGAGGTCTTAGCTTCTGGAGACCAAAATTTAAGGAAAATGCCAATGAAATGAAGATTTTTCTTCATTTATCCATCATTTTGACCAAGGTGGCATGTATGCAAATTTTTGAAAATTTGGCCAACACAAGGACAGGTTATTCCCAGCCATTTTGGCTAGGAAAATGATAGATTTTGGCCTCTTTTAACCTTTTCAAAAAATCATTTTGACTTTAGGCAAAAATGTGGACACTTGGATCCTTAGTCAACATTATGCCATAAATGATCAACTTTGCCTTTTTAAGCACTTCGGTCCCCAACAATATCCTTAATTCCATCCATGTCCTTTCTTCATAATTCCATCCATGTCCTTTCCATATCCATCTTTAGAGACTTGTGCAATTGAGTACCCAACTTTTGTAATCTTAAAATTTAGTCCATAGGTTACTTGAAAATTAGGTGATGTGCTAACGCTTTCCTAAGGACCAAGCTATCATTGTTTTTGCCACTTAAGGGGGTGTATATTGAATACTTTACACTTGAAAAATCATACACTATGGTGAAAATTAAAGCATATGAGTTTAAGTCTTTATGTTGTAATTTTCCCATTTTTGTAAAGGTGGTAACACCATCTACTTAACATAGTTAGAAATAAAAACTTAAATCTTACCTACTTACCTTCTTCATACCTAGCTAAACTATGTTGCTACGTACTTGCGCTAAGGAACTCATCCAGTTACTTAGCCAGCTATTGTTGTTGACTAGGCCAACCAAGCTAACTTATGAAAGAATGTAGCCTATAGAACCTTAGAGCACTTCCAATCTAAAGCATTCAAGCTTTTACTTATGTGGTTTTATGCGCTAGCAAGTGGGTCCTAGCCTCTAGGTATCACCCCAAGACTTAGTGTATTTTTTTGTTCTAATGCACTCAGGTTCACCCTTACCCCTATTTAAGAAAATTACCTATCATGCCAAATAAGACTATGCTAGTAAATTGATACCAGAACAACCATCAAGACATTCAACTACTAGTGGAAGTTTTAGAACTTACCGCACACTAGCCCCAACATGCCCGTCACTATGACTACCAGTCAAGTGTGGCACCTATATGGCAGTTGCCTACCTCAACCACTGAACTACCTGAGGTGAAACTTGAACTATTGCTCTGGTGTACTAGGTTGACTCCTTGTGGCAACAACTATTGGTGACTTATTCCTAGGCTGGCTTTATCATAACCAAGCCCATGACCACTAAAATCAATTTCCTAGGTGTACGGCTTAGAGCAATATCTTTTTGCACCAAGTGCATAAGCCCTACTATCCTTATGACCCATTATCAATCATAAGCCAACTTTAGCACTGCGGGCATGTCACCAATGCTCCAACTAGGTTGGGTGAGCCAACCTCCACCTTGCCAATCATGTGTCCAACTCCATTAACTCTCATGCAAAAGCCGGTGCCTTACCAAACAAGTTGTTGGTAACTCCACCTCCATACTCTTATAGAGAAAGGGTGCAAGAGTACTCCTTTACTTAGCTATGTGGCCTACATGATCAAGTTTTGTTTTATCTCAGTCAATGCATCCTTGTCTTCTTTTTATGTTGCCTAACCCTTCCAAGGTTAGTGGGCCCCAGTCCTGATACTATGGAGAATTCCCCACCATGGAGGTCCGCACCTCTTACTCCTATGGATCATGTCACTTTCCTCATTCTGAGTTTTTGGAAAGCTTGCTCTAGGTTGGTGGTCACATCCCACTACTTGCACCAAGGTGTTGCCGCTAACTTGGAGCAAGTCAAACTACCTCCCCAATGATGCCACACATCTAAACTACTAGGATTCATATTGAAACCCCTAGCGTTTGAAACTACACATAACCTAATATTAACCTTGTAGCCTGTGACCAAAGCCAGACAATGCACATAAAATATAAAAACTACTAGTTAGTGCTAACTATCCTAGCACAAGGATGACATCTTGATCTCAGTCACCTAGCCTCCAATGACTCCCAATCAAGTCTAGAACTTTTCTCTAATACCACCTTGTAACATCACCTACCCCAGATTGGGCCATCTTAGGAAGACTATGGAACTGAAGTCTTGCACTAGTTGCAATTGTCTAGTTATTTACTTGTCCCATGTTAAAACATTTTTATGCATCTAGTTATTAACCTAATATGCATTATGCATGCACTTGCCTTGATGTGAATTTCACTTTAGGAAAATAAATCAAAACATTGTCGGCACTTATAAAATGTAACTAATACACAAGTCAAAGCAAAAAAGATAAATGTATTTACTACAAGTAACAACAGTGCATGTGCATCATTACAAAAGTAAAGACTATGCACATGCCCAAATGCAACTGAAATACTACTTGACCTAGAGACATTGGAGGCCAAACTAGCATACAAATGTATGCTAAAGGATGACTACCGCGATCCATGGTCGACTATGTCCATCCTTGTACCGCTAGCCTCTGCACGACTACAAAACAACTATAGTAAGCACAACCAACTTAACCAATAAATCTAGAATCAATAACGATTCACTTAATGGTTTACCTGCAAGTAAAACATTAGCTCGGCAACGCCCCTATGGTCACTGGCTCCAAAAAGATGAAATCTACACAATGACACTAGAGGGAGTGGGAATCCAAAGATTCCCATCAAGGGATTCGAGTACCTATAAAGAAACATTAAAATCTGCAACAAAAACATGAGGACGCTCATATATATATAATATATGGAATCACCCATGGGCCTTATGCAGTTTAAGGGCAAGTATATGCACATATACCTAGGTCCCTTGTGACCCCCTCCTTAACCTAGTCCTCCTCATAGGGCATCACTCCATGGCTCATGAGTTCTAGCCACTAACTCGCTCCTAGTAAGCCTTAGCTTATTGATAGACGCAGTAATGTAGCCTTCCCTTGGTTATTGTGCAGGTAAACATGGTGGATGCTCATTGCTTGCGCTGTAAGAAATCCATTACATGCACTAGGCCTCCATATAATGCCTCAAGTCCTTAGAATTGCTAGGCCACTTGTGAACTAAGCCTTCACCCATTTAACCTACCAAGGATGCACTAGGCTTTCACTTGTGCCTCAAGGCACAACTTGGCTAGGCAACAAGTCGCTTAAGTGTTCATCCATTGTGCTCCACTGTCCACCATTACATCGTTCACAATATTATGCTAAGGCTTGCCATGGGTAGACTTAATTTACTAGGTTCCATAGAACCCCTCATGTGCACTAGGGTTTCTCATTGGTGCGTTAAACTCAAAGCTTCCAACTAGACAACCAATGATGCTAAACCCCCTTAACCTATCCTAGTGGCCCTATTGTATTGCTCCAAGCTCTTCCTAGATTACTTTCCTTCATGCTTTCTTGGTCCCCAAGAAAACTTGATCCACAAACTAGTGTTCTAAGGACCTATAAAAGATAGTAAGGTACCATTGGTCACCCCACTCTAAAGCCCTTTAAGCACTCATTGAGCCCTTAGTTTAAAGCAAAATCAACAACAACCTTAGCCCAACACATGAAAGTTGTAGACCTTTCTCTTAGCTTTACATGGAATGTTGAATTGCCTCAATCGGGCATTCGAGTGAAAAGTTATGGAAGAAATACTACAACATGTCAATGCTATTGAGTGTTGGTGCTTAGGCATGGGAAGCGATACTGAGGCGCCAGAAGCATTTTTCGCTCAGATTCTAAATGGGGTGCTGGGTAGCCCCCGAGCCCTACAGTTCCAAACTTTGTCCATAGCATGTTTGGAGGCCTCCAAAGACACCCAAACCTTCATGCCACAATAAGCCATTTCCGTGCCAAACTAACCAAGCATCAAGGTCCCAATTGTACCACACAAGAGCTTGATTATCACTAGTCCATCACAACACAAACCTTACCATAACCATGCACATCTCACAAGCCACTTGAAACCAAAATTCAAGCAACTAAGAGATACATCATATGTATCTCATTAACAAATCCCATACCTCAATTATGAAGAACAAGCAACATCAAGCATCCAACCAAGCAAAATGGCTCCATTAGGGTGTTCCTATGGTTCCAAGAAAAATCCAAGATATAAGGCATTAAAATAAGTTCAATTAAGCTAGACCCAAGATCATGGAAGCTCAAGAAATCAAGAAAAATCAAAGAACAACAAGTCCCAACTGAATTTAGAGCTTACCTAGCTCAAAATGTGATTTTTGAGCTTAAACCAAGAAACCAATGCAAAAACAAGCTCCTTTCCACTTGGTTTCTCAACGAAACTTCGATTTCCACAAAGAATTGATGTTTTGGGTGAGATTTGGCTACGGAATTTGAGAGGAGGAGGAGAGCTATTGGTTCATGAGGAGGAATAAGATGCATAGTGGCCGCCAATTGGTTCCAAAATGGCTTAAAAGCTCATTTTCACACTTTAGTCCTTCAACTTCTTTAATTTTGCCAAAAAGACCCCATGCTCAAATCGTGCTATAAGACAAGGCAATTTAGCCCAACTCTTTGGTTTCTTGTCACTTAGGTCCAAAATAATAACTTATGAGCTTGGAAAACCAGACCTATCACCTCAGGGTGCAAAATGACAATTTTGCCCCTAGTGACACATAGGTGCCAGATTAAAGTAGGAGCCAACAACCTTTTTAAACACTTGCTTGAAATGCTTGTTTGAGATAATTGAGGCAATAAACTAGGGATTTTGACTTGTCTAACAAGTTTTACTTGACCATTAATGGTCACTGCCCTAAGTGACACGACCCCTCATGGGCTTGCCCAGGAAGCCTATGGGAACTTGTCCCACACTAGTCGCAATTGGCTAATTGATTACGCACGCACTAGTTAAAACCTTCATGCTTTTAGTTATTTAATCATACTATGTGATCATGCATGTGTTTATGTTTGGCTCAGTCAATAAAATAAAAAAATGGTCCTTGAAACACTGCCATGGCATATTTTAATAAAAACAATATCAAAACTGTCAAAGCATTCAAAGCAATTGAGTGGAATTAACTACACATAATCAATTGTGTGCAAGCATCCAAACAAGAGTAGACGATGCTCGCACCCAAGAGTGACTCTAGACTAAACTACTCACCATGACCATTGGAGGCAAACTAGTGTATGAGAACTATACACTAAATGACCGTACTAAGATTAATAACCAAGCTTCCACCTTAGAGCAAACTCCTAGTGGCAAGCTTCAAAAGCCCTACCTTGTGCTTAACTAACCTCTGTAGGCCAAAAGGGCAATTGTAGTTAGTACTATAACTTAACCATCAAGTAACCCATAAACTAGAATCATAATGATCTAAATAAACCAAATACCTATTCACAAGCCTAGCTCAACAACCCTCAACGGTTGCTGGCTCAACGACGCCCAAAACTACACAACAAAAATTAAGGGAGTGAGAATCAAAGATTCTTAGTAAGGGGTCTTCAACCTACAAGAAAAATCCTGAGGACTCCTCATATGAGAACATATGTAACCTATTGAGAGCTCATACAACTTAAGGGTCTAATATATGCGCATATACCTAGGTCCCTTGGGACTTCTCCTTATACTAGTCCTTCTCACGGGGCATCACTCCGTGCCTATTGAGTTCTGGTCTTAACTCACTCCTAGTAAGGCTTAGCTTACTAACTAATGCAATGATGTAGCCTTCCCTTAGTTGTTGTGCAGGTGAACATGGTGGATGCTCCTTGCTTGCGCTTTAAGAAATCCACTAAGTGTACTAGGCCTCCATAAAGTGCCTTAAGTCCTTGGACTTTCTTAGGTCATTTGTGTACTAAGCCTCCACCCATTAAGCCTACCAAGGATGCACTAGGCGTTTACTTATGCCTCAAGGCAGAACTTGGCTAGGCAACAAGTGCACAAAGCCTTCATCCATGGTGCTTCTCTATCCACCATTACTTGGTTCACACTAGTAGAGTGGTAATGATCTTGGATGGACTCATTTACTAGGTTCTTTGGAACCCACTTAGGTGCCCTAAGGTTCTTCCAATCAAACCTTAAATATAAAGGCCTAACTAGGCTTTTGATGGCACTAAACCTTGCATCCAACTAATAGCGCTCAATTGTGGCAAAACATGCATTCAAAAATTATCTTCATTTGAGTTGAAATAACTTTAAAACTATATCATTTTAAGTGTATTAAATGCATGAAGGTGATAGTACTCCCACTTAGCTTCACGTGGAATCTTGAAACACCTCAATCGGACACCCGACTGAAAAGTTATGAAGAAAACAAAATCAGGTGTTAATGTTGTCTTGGTGACGCATCATGAACTGTGGCTACGCATCACCACAGTTGTTGACATGTTGTCAATTTTTGAGGTATCTATGATTCATCATGGGAATTGGTGTGAAATGCCTAGAAAGTTTCCCATTTTGATGCTATGAACTTTGGGCAATTCCTAAATGTATCAAACATGTATCGATAGCCTTCAAAGTTTACATACATGTAGTATTGCAGAGACCACAACTAACCATCATAAGCCTTCCTATGATACATTATAATATCATTCCAATATAGCCAAACACACTAGTCCACCATGATCAAACCAAACCACTAACTAATGCCATTGCCAAAACTACTTGGTTTCCTCAAGAAAACCCTATCCAATAACATTAATGAAGCTTGAAAACATAACTCCTTTACCTCAGTTTTAATCCACAAGCAAGAATCAATCAACTCTTCCACCAAAAATTGAGTTTCTCAAAGTCTACCTAAGTTCCAGGAAAACAAAGGCATAAAGCACCAAATTACTAACTTTTAACCAAAACCCAAGCATTTAATCAATTCCCAAACAAGGAATAACCAAGAAATCACAAGTTACCTCACATAAAAAAATAAGGGATGTGGAAAACATTGTTCCAAGCTCCAAAAACATAAAATTCTACTTGGAACAAGCTTTCTTTGGCATAAACACCCTTGGTGGCTTTTATTTCCATGAAAATCTCCTAATATTGAGCTTGGAATCATATAAATTTGGTAGAGAGAAGGGTGAGCTCGGGTTTAGGAAGAAAATGGCAGCCTCCCCCTCCTTTACCAATTTATATGCTCTTTTAAACCCCAAGCCACCTAACTATTGAAAAAGTTACAAATCAGTCCCTTCATTTTGGTAACTTTAAACAAACTTAGTCAAATCTTGTTTATTTGAACTAAGCTTAAGTTAAAAGTAGAAGTTAGGTTATAAAACTCATTTTTAACTCTCGGGACTCAGTTTGACTCTTCAGGATGCAAAATTACCATTTTGCCCCTGAACCTTATTTGGTGCCTGATAGCTGAAGTGCTATCGCCCTTTAAACTTGTGAACTTTGGCCAGGTACCACATTCGGGAAATTGAGCGCCACCCATTAGGAGTGCCAGTTGTTGGGTTTCAGGAGCCAAACAGCGCAGCGGAATTTAACCGAAACCCTCCAGGATCCAAGTGAAACAGGGTAAACCAGGTGTTCGAAAATTTTCATACCTAATTTTCGGTTGGGATCTCTCACTCAACTGTAGAGTCGAATCACAAAACTTGAACAGTTGACGTATTCAAGCTCTCTATGGTATCCACACGAGCCTCTCAGGATCACCACGCTTCCACCACGTCCCGGCAGATGCGTTTCTCTTGCACTCGCAGTGCTAGCTTGCGTCCTCCAAGGAATTGCAAGAGAAGAATGCGGCTGTCCTTTTTGGGAGGCTAGGGCAAGGAGACCTATGAATTTCTCACTAGAAGTTGTATTTATAGTGAGACTCAACTTCCAGGCCTAATGGGTTTTAAAGCCCTGATCCAATTAAGCTTTAATTTCGTGCTTAATAATGGCTCAACTATTGGGCCCATTATTAATACGAAATTATTATGAAACCAAAACCCAAATTATTAGCCCATGCACTCTAATGATCCAAATAGCTCTATGTGTGCGACCCAATAGGCTCTTACCACGTTGGCAATGATCATAGATCATATTTATGATCATACGCAGTGAGCGGTGTCTAGCAACACATCATTGGTACCCAAGTGACAAGATTGTTGATGATTCGAATAAACCTTTATGATCATCACCGATATATGTCATTGTCCCTTTGTCCAAGATATAAAGACTAAGCACGAGACATGGAATGTGTCACTCTCATATAGCCCAATCTTTGGTTTCTTGATTACCGAGTAGACTAACTTAAACTGATGACATTGATATCGTATATCAACTCATCAGAGCATGGCCATGCATTTTCTAAGTCTCACTCTATCAAGGGGCCCGAAGATATAACTCCCGTTACATAAGAGGGACAAATCCCATCTTGATCATACAAATCCCTCCGCACGATATGTGACATACCCAATGACCTCCTTCAAGTTCACTCAGTTATGAGCAACAAGGGAAAGTATCAAAGTATGTGACTCACATGTAGGGAACCTTGATGATCTTAGGTCGAAGGACTACATATACCATGATCACTATGAGAATCACCTATCACACTCATATAATGATCCATGTAGTCTTCTCATGGTGGGTCGGTCCAGTACACAAGTTCTCCAATTTGTACCCATATGTAGACTACATATTTCATATTAGTACCACATATGCTAGTCGTTACGTATTATTGCAACCTGCTCCACAATCATACTAGACTAGGGACATTTGAGAATATCATTATTCTAGGGTTACAATTATGTTTTTTGTGTTACGCAGAAACAAAACAACGAACATAATTGCTGGATTAATGCCTTAATAAAATATCATGGCTCAATGTGCAAAAAATACAATCATCTCATGATTGGCTTTTTGGGCACAACACTAACACCAGTACTAACTCGGGGAAGAGGGAGTCTAACACCTTGGGCATATGACCTCGGTGGCCCACCAGCACCCCTGGGAATGACAGTATTGACCTTGGGAAAATAGCGCGTCACCTGCCTCGGAAAGGCGGCCAAACCACCTTCGGGGGAGAAGGACCAGCCACCGTCGGCAGGAGAAAACCCCCCGAACGAGGAGCTTTAGTGCCAAGAAAACCCCCAAACAACTCGGGAGTACGGCAGAAGCCCCCGAATGAGGAGCTTCAGTGCTACTACTGAGACGGGAGAAGGGTCCTTATTCCGAAGGGTGACCTCAACCGAAGGGACCTCGGGAGTACGGCAGAAGCAATTAAGGAGTCTCTGACATGTCGCCCGCACATGCTACACGCCGCCCTCATATGCGCTCTGACACGCCGACGCCGCCTACGTCTTGTCATGTAGGGCTATTCCTGCCCTAGCCCATGGCCCGAGGAGCCTACAGGCGGCTAGAGGCCCCCACGCCCAAAAGTACAGATTACATCCGACCGAACACGTGTCGCAATCTGAACGGACCACACCCTCCTTTATATACTAAGGAAATGGCCTCAGCAAGGGATCTCTCCTCCCCCGAAAAAATGTAAAACAGGCAAGAATCTTTGGCCCCCAATACTTTCTCTCCACCTCCAAAACACTGACTTGGGCGTCGGAGGCTCCTCCCCGGAAAAAGACTCCGGGGACCTCCTAACCCCTGTTTTCTGAGTGTTTCAGGCAGATTCTCCTGGGAAATCTCCACTTCAGACGTTCTCCCTCACTGGAAGTCCCTCCCGGTCTCACCATGTCACACAACGAAGATGCTGCAGGGCATCATTTGGCGCCGTCTGTGGGAACCCACCCCCAGGTCACCGTCGTTGAAACTCGGCGTTCCAAGGACAAGGGACTTCCGAAGTCCCCGTCCGCGCCAGGGGTTCAACCGGCAACCGAACAAACTGCAGCAGGGACTTCCTTGCCTGAGGATGAACGTCCTCTGACTATTACCATGGGCTTCCTGCGTGAGTTCCAACGCTCTGTCGTGGCTGAAATGACGCAGCAGTTAGACCGAAGATGGCCACAGCCAACTCCGGGTCGAGGGCCCTCTTCACCAGCACCTCGCCGGGAGAAGAGTCCCAGGTCAACTCACCGGAGTTCGGGAAGCGGGGATCAACGTGATGAGTCCTCGACGGAAAATATACCCCTCAGGGCGCGACCTACGGGAGAAACGGGGCCAAAATGACCCAGAACTCCCCGCCGAAGGAGTTCTTCACCTGAAGAAAAGTCGCCATCTCCTCGGCGCCGAAGTCACTCCCCAAAAAGGAGATGTCAGTCTCCGTTCCCGGAGGCCTCTAGACAGCAGGAAGAAGAGCCCAGTGCCACACTCCTCATGGAAAAAATCCTAAAGAGGCTAGAAAGAGTGGAGAGACAGGTAGCTCGGAAGCCCGTCTGGGCTAGGTTGTCAGAAACCTTCAATGGAGACGAATCACCATTCACCCGAGCGGTGGTCGAAGCACCCATGCCGAGTGACTTTCGGGTACCTCGGTTGGAGACCTACGATGGCCGGACTGACCCCCAGGCTCATCTGACCAAATACAAGCGCAGCATGGTATTGCACGGTGCTGATGACGCCACCTTGTGCAAATGTTTTGAGGTCACCCTTGCTGGACCAGCAACGGCATGGTACAACTCACTGGCTCCTGGAACCATCATGGAGTTCCAAGAGTTGTCTACTGCCTTCACGCAGCAATTCATCGGAAGCCGGCCAACGGCGAAGATGCCAGTCCAAATGTTTGACATAGCGCAGAAAAATGGAGAAACCATTCGCGACTATGTCGAAAGGTTCAACCGGGAAGCCTTAAGTGTTCCAGACTTCAGGCCAGAAATACGTATCCTGGCCATGACACGAGGACTTCGGAGAGACTCCCAGTTGTTCTATGAATTCTCCAAGGATCCCCCCGACACACTCGGTGAATTTTACCGAAGGGCCGAGCAGCACATGACTGCTGAAGAACTGAGAATGGGAGGCCCAAAACCTGATCACATTCGCACCGAGGGGCCGAGCCAGCAAACTCGCTACCCAACCGAATCAGGGGGACGACCTCGGAAGCTTAAGGGAAGGAAGCCATTGGCTTTCACTCCCCTGAACACCACAAGGACGAACATCCTTATGGCGATGGAAAGGCAAGGAACTCAGATCCAACGACCGAAGGCCATGACCTCGGACAACAAAAAGAACATGAAAAAGTTCTGCCAATTCCATCGGGACCACGGGCACGATACCGAGGACTGCTTCCAACTAAGGAAATACATAGAATCCCTGATAAAGCAAGGTCAACTCCGACGTTACCTGCGGATGCCCTCCCCAAAGGGAAGAAGAGAAGAGGAGGGGAAAGGAGATGACGAGGAGTATGACTCCGACAGACGCCGGAACCGAAGTCCAAAAAGGCGTCCGCCACCCCCGGCAGGAGTGATACAAATGATCACAACAGGACTGCCGTCGGCAGAAAGGAAAAGAAAAGCCAGGGAGATTTCGGTGATGGAATATGGGAACCCATCAAAAAAGCTTGTTCGGAAAGATGGGTCCACCGTCATATTTCCTCATGATGATCCACTGCTGGTTATGGCAAGGATAGGAAGCTGGGATGTCAAGAGAGTACTGCTTGATGATGGTTCAAATGCGGACGTCCTATTCTCACACCTACTACCGAGTTTGGGTATATCAAGGAGCGACCTCAAGTCCGTCACTTCTCCTACTTTTGGAGTGGGACCGTCCGAACTCCCCGTCCTCGGCTGGATTGATCTTCCCCTGATGCTAAGGGGAACTTCAATAAACAACAAAGACGAGCTGTTTGCCTCTGTAATGACAAGGTTCATCGTCATAGATGTCCCTTCGTCATATAACGCCATTCTTGGGAGGCAAACGCAAGGGAACCTCCACATCCGCCCGGATGTAAAGTACCTAACTGTCACCTTCGCCACCAAGGATGGAGATGCTGAGATCTTCATCGACCAGGGGGAGGTGAGGAAGGTGTTTGTCAAGGCGAGGAAAGCCCCGGTGACAAACTGCGCGCAGACTACGGAAACGAAGGTCGTACTCACAGAAGAGTCAAAAGGAGAAGGAACAGAAGATTCTGAGAAAATAGAAACGGAAGACATAGAGCTTGTCCCAGGCCGGAATACCCGAATAGGGAAAAAATTGGCCGAAGGTGACAAGGAAAAACTTGTATCTTTCCTACTAATGAATAAAGATCTGTTTGCCTACTCGCCGAAAGACATGCCTGGGGTAGACCCTCGCATAATACAGCATAGCCTTAAAGTGAGCCCAGAGGCAAAGCCTGTCCGCCAAAAAAAGCGAAGCCTCTCAGCACACAAGAACAACTTCATCAAAACCGAAGTCCAGCACTTGATAGATGCGGGCGTAATCAGGGAGGTCAAATACCCCGAATGGCTAAGCAATGTGGTTATCGCCACAAAAGAAGGGAGCGACAAGCTCCGAATGTGCATCGACTTCCAAAACGTAAATGATGCTTGCCCTAAGGATTCGTATCCTCTCCCGCCAATAGATCAGTTGGTAGACTCGACCACTGAATATGGACTCCTGAGCTTCCTCAACGCCTTCAGTGGGTATCATCAAATCAGGATGGACCCCGAAGATGAGGAAAAAACCGCCTTCATCACTGAAGTCGGTACATATTGCTACGTCAGAATGCCCTTCGGGCTTAAAAATGCAGGAGCCACCTACCAGAGGCTAATGAACAAGGTCTTCAATGACCAAATAGGGAGGAACATGGAAGTCTATGTTGATGACATGATAGTTAAGAGCAAATTGCCTGGCAGTCATATTGCAGATTTGGAGGAAACTTTCCACCAACTTAGAGCATTCGGAATTCACCTTAATCCTGAAAAATGCGTCTTTGGTGTAAGCTTAGGCAAGTTCCTTGAATTTATGGTATCGAAAAGAGGTATCGATGCCAACCCGAAAAAAGTCAGAGCGCTACTTGAATTCCGAACTCCTGTTACAACAAAGGATGTGCAAAGGCTTACTGGGAGAATAACGTCCCTTAGTAGATTCATTTCTAGGTATGGGGATTACTGCCGAGCATTCTTTAAGGTCCTCACCAAGGCAGCAAAAAATGGTGGCAACCTCGGAAACGATGACCATACTTGGAACGATGATTGCCAAAAGGCCTGGGAAGAGCTCAAAGTCTACCTAGCTCGTCTACCCACTCTTCGGAAACCACGAGAGGGAGTGTCACACCTCACACAGGCCCTGGCCCATTTACTAAGTCTTACTCTCACCAATCTGTAGTTTAATTACCAACCTTTCAATTCGGCCAACTAAAGTTTCTTAACCTTAAGTCTGATTTTCTTAAGGTGTTTAGCCTGGGAGGTGGACCAGGAGGCTTATTGATAGCCAAACACTATCGCCTCGATCTGGCCGAACTCCCTGCCACAAGAATGGCCAAAAGAAGTTGGCGCTACTCGAGAAAAGGTGTGATCATGCACCTCGGGAGATAGCCGAAGAGCTCCGAGCCCGGCACGCCAAGAAAACCCGAGGACACTACTCGGCCCCCCAAGGTTGTGAACAGATCGCCTTCGGAAAAGCGGCACCAGACATAGCGAGCCGAACATGATATCCCCGAAGGCGGAACTCCCTGAAACTGGGAACCCCCGAACTGAGGGCTTGTTTCCCGAAGAGGCTCTGTCCGTACCAAAGGACGACCTCACCCAGGGACCTCGGGAGTACGGCAGGAGCATTTATGGAAGCATTTAAGGAAGCCTCTGACACATCCATTCACAGACGCCACAATCCGCCTCAAAAGGCGCACTGCCACGCTGACGCCATCAAAATCACATCATGGCCCGTCTCAGCACATGGCTCAAGGCAACCTGCTACCAGCTATCTGTCTCCTATGCCCAGAAATTCAGGAACATCCGACCGAACACGTGTCGCGATCTGAACGGGCTAGGCGCTCCTATAAATACCAGGAATTAAATACTTGGCAGGAGGCTGGTTGGCAAAACACTGCTCCCACACTCTGAGAAAATTACCAGGCAAGACTCCTCAGCCCTTTGTGCTATTTTCCTCTGCCTTTCTCTCAGCCACCACTGACTTGGGCGTCGGAGGCTCCCCCCCCGGAAAAACACTCCGGGGGCCTCCTAACCCTTTGTTTCTGAGCTTTCAGGCACTCTCCTTTGGGCGATCCAATCCACCAGGCGTTCTTCCTCCCAGAAGTCTCTCCACCAGTCATCATGACTATAAACGATGAGGCCCCTGGCCATCATTTGGCGCCGTCTGTGGGAACCCGCTCTGAGATCGCCGTCGTTGAGACTCGGCGTTCTAAGGACAAGGGACTCCCAAGGTCCCCGTCCACGCCTGAGATACAACCGGCTGCTGAGCAAACACTCCCAGGGACTTCTGCGCCCGAGGAAGACCGCCCTCTGGTAGTCACCATGAGCTTCTTGAGGGACTTTCAGCGTTCGGTCGTGTCTGAAATGACACAGCAGATCGACCGAAGGTGGCCACAGCAAGCACGGGCCCAGAGACCCCCCTCACCGACACGCCCTCGGGAGAGAAGCCCCAAGTCTACACATCGCAGTTCGGGGAGTGGAGACCCTCGCGAAGAATCATCCACAGAAGATATAGCCCTCGGGAAACGGCCTGTGGGACAAACCGGGTCCAAGCGACCGAGAGTCTCACAGCGAAGCAGTTCGTCGCCTGAGGCGAGGTCCTTGTCCCCTCAGCGCCGAACTCGCTCCCCGAAGAGGCGCCGACGATCTCCATTCCCTGAAGAAGGCCCTAGCGCCACAGTGCTTATGGAGAGGATACTAGCACGGCTGGACAGAGTGGAGAAACAAGTGGCCAGAAAACCCGTTTGGGCCAGACTCTCTGGAACATGCTGCGAAGATGACTCCCCATTCATTCAGGCCGTCGTTGAGGCAGCTATGCCAGGTAACTTCAGAGTACCTCGGTCTGGAAATTTATGATGGCCTTACAGATCCACAGGCCCACTTGACGAAGTACAGACGCAGCATGATAATGCACGGTGCTGATGACGCTACCATGTGCAAATGCTTTGAAGTCACCCTCACAGGGCCAGCAACTGCGTGGTACAATTCATTGCCTCCAGGGACCATTACTGAGTTCCAGGAGTTGTCCACAGCCTTCACCCAGCAGTTCATTGGGAGCAGGCCAACGGCGAAGATGCCTGTGCAGATGTTCGACATAGAGCAGAGGAACGGAGAAACCATCCGAGACTATGTCGAAAGATTCAATAGGGAAGCCCTGAGCGTCCCAGACTTCCGGCCCGAAATCCGCATTCTTGCCATGACACGGGGCCTTCGGCGGGACTCACAGCTGTTCTACGAGTTCTCAAAGGACCCCCCGGACACCCTCGGAGAATTTTACCGAAGGGCCGAACAGCACATGACAGCCGAGGAGCTAAGAATGGCAGGGCCGAAGTCCGATCACCACCGCGCCGAAGGGTCCATTCAACAAGCTCGGCATCCGACCGAACAGCCAGGACGACCTCGGAGGATGCGGGGAAGGAAACCTCAAAGTTTCACACCCCTGAGCACCACACGGACCAGCATCCTCATGGCGCTGGAAAGGCAAGGGACGCAGATTCGGCGGCCAAGGGCCATGACCGCCGATAACAAAAAGAATGCCAAGAAGTTCTGCCAGTTTCATCGCGACCACGGTCATGACACCGAAGACTGCTTCCAGCTAAAGAAGTACATAGAGTCGCTGATAAAACAAGGCCAACTTCGGAAGTACCTGCGGATGCCTTCCCCAAAGAGGCAGAAAAGAGGAGGAAGAAAGGGCCGAAGACGAGGATTACGACTCCGACAGGCGGAGAAATAGAAGTCCAAAAAGGCGCCCTCCACCTCCTTCAGGGGTTATCCAAACCATCACCACGGGGCTCCCATCCTCGGAAAGAAAGCGGAAAGCCAGAGAAATTGCAGTCATGGAGTATCAAAGTCCATCAAAGAAGCTGGCTCGCAAAGATGGCTCCACCGTCGTCTTCCCCCACGACGATCCGCTGCTGATCATGGCGAGAATAGGGAACTGGGACGTCAAAAGAGTGTTGCTTGATGATGGCTCAAATGCTGACGTCCTATTCTCGCACCTGCTGCCGAGCTTGGGCATCTCCAGCAGCGAACTGAAGCCTGTCACCTCGCCCACTTTTGGGGTTGGACCATCCGAACTCCCCGTCCTCGGATGGATCGACCTCCCGCTGATGATGAGAGGGACTTCGGTAGACGGAGCAGCTGAGTTGTACGCCTCCACAATGGCGAGATTCATCGTCATGGACGTCCCGTCCTCGTACAACGCCATCCTTGGAAGACAGACAATGGGGAACCTGCATATTCGCCCTGATGTGAAGTACTTGACTGTCACATTCGCGACCAAGGATGGAGATGCAGAGGTCTTCATAGACCAAGCCGAGGTAAGAAAGGTGTTTGTGAAAGCACGAAAAGCTCCGGCAAGCAACCTCGCGCAAACGATGGAGGCAAAGGCGCCAGAAAAAGGCAAAGAAGAAGATCTCGCCAAAGCAGAAACGGAAGCAATAGAGCTTGTCCCAGGTCAATCTACCCGAATAGGGAAGAGCTTGGCCGAAGGTGACAAGGAAAATCTTGTATCCTTTCTGCTGAAAAATAAAGATCTGTTTGCCTACTCGCCGAAAGATATGCCAGGAGTAAACCCTGGCATAATACAGCATAGCCTCAAAGTAAGCCCGGAAGCAAAACCTGTCCGGCAAAAGAAACGGAGCATCTCAGCCCACAAAAGCAACTTTGTCGAAACCGAAGTCCAGCATCTCCTAGATGCTGAAGTTATCAGGGAGGTCAAGTACCCCGAATGGTTGAGCAACATGGTCATTGCCACGAAAGAAGGTAGCAGCAAAACTCCGGATGTGCATCGACTTCAGAAACTTGAACGATGCTTGCCCAAAAGACTCATACCCTCTGCCGCCAATAGATCAACTGGTAGATTCAACTGCTGAGTATGGGCTCCTAAGTTTCCTAGACGCCTTCAGTGGCTACCATCAGATAAGGATGGACCCCGAAGATGAAGAGAAGACTGCCTTCATCACCGAGGGAGGAACATATTGCTATATCAGGATGCCCTTCGGGCTCAAAAATGCAGGAGCCACCTACCAGAGGCTGATGAACAAGGTCTTCAAAGACCAAATGGGGAGAAACATGGAGGTGTATGTTGATGATATGATAGTCAAGAGCAAGCTGCCTGGCTACCACGTTGCAGATTTGGAGGAAACCTTCCAAAAGCTCAGAGCCTTCGGGATCCGCCTTAATCCTGAGAAGTGCATCTTCGGGGTGACCTCGGGAAAATTCCTTGGGTACATGGTATCCGAAAGAGGCATCGATGCTAACCCCGAGAAGATTAAGGCTCTGCTTGAGTTCCGAACTCCTGCCACAGTCAAAGACGTGCAGAGACTCACCGGAAGAATAACCTCTCTGAGCAGGTTTATTTCCAGGTACGGAGATAGGTGTCGACCTTTCTTCAAAGTCCTCACAAAGGCAGCAAAAATGGAAGGCAACCTCGGAAGGAATGATCATCCTTGGGATGAAGATTGCCAAAAGGCCTGGGAAGAACTCAAAGTCTACTTGGCCAGCCTGCCGACTCTGCGACAACCTCGGGAGGGAGAGCCCCTCGTACTCTACCTCGCCGTCACAGAAAAAGCTGTGAGCTCGGTCCTTGTGAAAGAAGAAGGGCCAAAGCAATGGCCGGTCTACTATGTCAGCAAGTCCCTGCATGGCGCCGAAGTCAGGTACCCTTTGCTTCAAAAAGCTATATACGCCTTGGTGCTTGCAGGGAGAAGGCTGCGACCATACTTTCAGGCTCACCCCATCATCGTCCGAAGTAGTCTGCCGCTACGGGATGTCATGAAGAGAGTTGATCATTCGGGAAGGCTCTCCAAGTGGTGCATAGAGCTGGGCGAACACGAAATCACGTATGAGCCTCGGAAGGCCATAAAAGCTCAAGCACTGGCAGATTTTATCGCCGAAATACCCACCACTGAGGAGAGCCATTCAGATCCAAAAGAGGGTGAGCCAGAATGGACCTTGCACGTAGACGGAGCCTCGGGGTCCGAACACCAGGGAGCTGGAGTAATTATCAGGGGCCCCGAAGGCCTGGAGGTAATGAAGGCTATCAAGTTCAGCTTCAACGTCACCAACAATGTAGCTGAGTATGAAGCCCTCATAGCGGGATTACGCTTGGCCAGAAGGATTGGCGTGAGAAACTTAAAGGCTCACAGCGATTCCCAGCTGGTAGTTCGGCAGACGGCAGGAGATTATGGGGCGAAGGACCCAATCTTGGCAAAATACCACGAGCTGGTAGCAAAGCTCATCCAAGAGTTTGACGCCGTACGGATCGAAAATGTACCACGGCGGAATAACACTGAGGCAGATTGCTTGGCGAAGTCTAAAACATACACCGAGGTGCTAGATCATCCGAGCATCTCAGTGCTGAGCATAGCGACCTCGGGAACAGGGTGGAAAGATCCAATAAAAAGATACCTCGCAGAGAATTTGCTCCCCGAAGACCCCGGCGATGCTGTAAGACTGCGAAGACACTCCGGAAGATTCTTCCTGATTGGCGAAGAGTTATACCAACAGGGATATGCGAATCCGCTGCAAAGATGCGTGGATGAAGAGGATACTGAAATGGTCCTTGAAGAGGTTCACGAAGGCATGTGTGGTTCACACATTGGAACTGATGCCCTTGCAGCAGTAATACTCCGCCAAGGATACTTCTGGCCTACCCTGAGAAAGGACGCAAGACAGTTCGTCCGGAAATGTGGTAGCTGCCAGAGACACGCGAACATCCAGAGGGCACCCTCGGAAATGGTAAGTTCGGCTGACTATCCTTGGCCCTTCGCAGTCTGGGGTATAGACCTTATTGGGCCACTCCCCACAGCACCCGGAGGCGTGAAATTCTGCGTGGTAGCAGTGGACTATTTCTCAAAATGGGTGGAGGCAGAACCACTAGCAACTATCTCGGCAAAAGAAGTGCAGAAGTTCGTATGGAAGAACATTGTATGCAGATTTGGCATACCGAGGGTACTAGTAGCTGATAATGGATCCCAATTCATAGACAAAGGATTCCAGGAATTTATCAGCGACCTCGGAATAAAGATGCACTTCGCCCCAGTAGCTCACCCCCAAAGTAACGGGCAGGTGGAAGTATCGAACAGGACCATAAAAGATGGCCTGAAAAAGAGACTGGGAGAAGCAAAAGGGAAATGGCCAGGAGAACTCCAAAGCGTATTGTGGAGCTACCGAACGACGCCCCGAAGGGCCACAGGGGAAACTCCCTTTTCACTAGTCTTCGGGACAGAGGCCATTATCCCAGTCGAGATAGTCAGACCATCAATACGGGTGCAAATATTTGATGAAGGTGGAAACGACCTCGGCCTCAGAACCAAGCTCGACCTCGTCGGCGAACACAGAGAAATAGCCGAGCTGAGAAGAAAAGCTTTTCAGCAAAGAGTGGCCGCGGCTATAAACTTACGGGCCAGGCCAAAAGAAATCAAGAAGGGAGACCTCGTTCTCCGAAAGGCTGACTTTGCACCCCGAAGGCCGTCCCACGGAGTACTTCGCGCAAACTGGGAAGGACCTTATCTGGTTCTCGCCGAAGTACGAAAAGGCGTGTACAAACTTGGCGACGCCGAAGGCGTAGAATTGAAAAATACTTGGCACTCAGACGCCTTGAAAAAATTCTACGCCTAAGATGAAGCGGAGGAATTGTAAGTACAGAATGCTCTTAAGGAAAGTTCTTAAGTATCCAAAATTGTGCAAAGTAGAATTCCGCGAAGATGCTCGCCGTAATAAAGCGCAGATTGACCTCCCAGAGTCCCTTGAGCCATCACGCTCGGGAAAAGATGGAGAAATCTCGCAGAGGCAGTTTTCCGAAGTCCCTTGAGCCATCATGCTCGGGAAAGATGGGAAACAAAAATATCGCAGAAGTACTCGCCGTAGCCAGCGCAGAGATAATTTTCTGAAGCTCCCTTGAGCGAACGTGCTCGGGAAAATGGGAAGTGAAAAATCTCGCGGAAGGTTTTCCGAACTCCCTTGAGCAAACATGCTCGGGACAACTGGAAAAACAAAAATTTGACTGAAGGTTTTCCGAAGTCCCTTGAGCAATCATGTTCGGGACAAATTGGAAATGCAAAAGCCTGCAAAAAGACTTAGTCAAATTTTTTCAGACTTTCCAGAAAGTCTCTCGAGCAAACAGGCTCGGGACAAAGGAAGGTAAAAGAGTTTCTTTGATCGCAGGTTTTCCGAAGTCTCTTGAGCGAACGTGTTCGGGACAATGGAAATGAAGAAACTTGCAAGAAAAGACTTAGCCAAAAAAAATATATCTTCATTAAGAGCAAAGCTGCTTTACAGAAAGAAGTGCCCGAAGAAGGAGTACAAAATAGAAGGGAAGGAAAAGGGGCCCTAAAAAATAGCCTAAGGGTTCGCGGCGTCCCGAGAGCCACTCGCTGGCCCGCCCTTTTCCACCACCTTTCGCGCCGGCATTGAAGGAGGAAGTTTCAGATGCTCGACCTTGGACCATTCCCACCGAGGTCCCTCAGGAATATTTAGGGCCTCCAGAAAAGAGAGGTCTAAATCTGGGAACCTCTGGAGGACCTGATGACGAGCAAGGCAGAAGCCGTCCTGAAAGGCAACCTTGGCCATTTGATCAGACTCGTTTTTATCAAGCTCGAGGTCGTCAAGGTCGTCCTTCAGTTCAGCAATCTCCTCCTTCAGCGCCTTTATCTCCAACGTCCCCTTGGACCCCTTCTTCAAAGACTCGACCTCAGCCCGAAGAGTGTTATTCTCACTCGTCAACGACACTATAAGGCTGTCAGAAGTAGCCTTGTGCTTGAGAAGGTCTCCGTTGGCGGCGAGCATCCCCTTTATTTGATCACCGAGGTCAGCGATCTTCTGGGAGGAATCCTTTTGAAGTTGTTCTTTTTCCTTCCGGAACTCCTCCCGAAGGGCAGTCACTTCTTTCTCAGCAGCCTCTTTCAGCTGCTGGTTTTTGGCGGCCGACTCCGCGAGTGCGATCCTCGCCTCATTCATGGTCTGAGTGGCCGAAGTTCGGAAGGCAACCTCCCTGGCCACCCGAACTCGTAGAAAGCCGGCGTACCCCAGCAGCTGCAAGAAGATAAAACGCAAGGTCAGTAAGAGCCAAACACTTAGGAAAAAAATTGAAGGGAAAGAGCTGTGAAGGATATACCTGAGCAGCGTGCTCGGTGATCTTTGCGGCGAGGGTGTTATCCCCCGGATGGGCCGCCGCTATAGCCTTGAAGGAGGCCTCGGTGAGCACCCCCTTCGAAATTTCCTTAGCCATTTGAGGAACGTCCTCGGAGTACAAATTCATGTCCTCCGTGAACGTCCAGAAAGGCTCCTTTGGGTATCTTCCCTTGCGGGATTTTGGCGTCCCGAAGAGCTCGCTTCCGAGCATGTTCGGCCGCCCAGTCAGGGGTAGTCAACTCCCCTGCGTGGCAAGAATGAGAAGGAGATTAAAGACAAAGAAGGCAATCCAGAAAAAACAAAGGAAGTACACTTTGTCTGGAAACAAACCTGGTGGAACCTCGACAACGACGTCCTCGGAGTCCTCGGCCTCCTCGGTTGAAATGCCCTTGCCCTTCCGCCTGCGCCGCTCCTCGGCAGAAGGTACTTCTACCACTACATCAAGGAGGGCCTGCGACGCAGTAGGACTTTGAGGAGGGACGTCGGTTGAAGGGACCTCGGAAGCAGCAGTCTCAGGCGCCGGAATCTCGGCTGTCCCAGGCTCCTCGGCAGTCTCCTCGGGAATTTCTTCTAGAGGAACCTGGGTAGTTCTCTTTGCCCGTTTCCTCGAAGGCCCCGCGCCAGTAGACTTCCGCCTTCGGGAAGCCGCCTTCTTCGTCTGATCGCCCTTCTCCACTTGGCCGGTGAAAAGGGACTTGTAATAGGCGGCAGTCCCGTCGCCCATCTCTGAAAAAGGAGAGAAACATCAGCGTAAGTCCGAGGAAAAAACAGCAAAGGAGTAGAAGATGACTCACTTTCGACAAACGTTTTGAAAGAAATCTCCTCCTTAAGAAGCTTGACCAACCAGGAATCCTTCCCGGCGATGGCAGGAGCTGGCATCTTGAGGTCAGTCTTGTGCTCCTTTACCACCTTTAGTTCCCGAAGGACCTCTTCGGTCATCAACTTCCAGTTGATTGGAAAAGGGTAAAGGGCGCGCGGAGCGACCTCGGGATCCCAGTCAGAGACAGCCCGAATGCGGGCGTCGAAATCCGCGAACACGGGAGCCAACTCTGGGGTCAGCAGCATCCTCGGATCAACAACGTCCACATCCAGTGTTCCCTGAGCCCATTTGGTCGGAACGTACGACCAGGCCTCGTCCATCTTCAGGAAGAAGAACTTCTGTTGCCACCCCCGCCAGTTGCCACCCCCGCCAGCTATCCTTAGTGGCGAAGGTGAACATGAATTTCTTGCTCCCGGATCCCCGAGGTAGCATGAAATAGAAGCCACCCTTCGGGACCACAGAGAGCTTGTAGTACTGCATAAAGATTATGAAATGGGGTTCTATCCCGAAGACGCCACACATGCAGAGGTAGGCGTTAAAATAGCAGAACGAGTTCGGGGGAAGCTGGTTCACAGCAATGCCATGAAATTTGCAGAACTCGCACACCATCTTCGGGGGAGGATACCGAAGACCGGCCTTCAGCTGGGCTCGGAAAACGGTAACCTCCTTACTATGGTTTGAAAAAGCATAATGGCTAGAACGAGGCAGCCTAGTAATGGCGTAAGAGGGAAGAAAGAATTTTTTCTTCCACCTCTCTAACTTTGCAGGGGTGGTGCAACAAGGATGGGCTAAAAGAGGCTGCCAGCTCTCAGGAATGGGCATTTTCGACATGAAAACGAGTTTGAAAACGGAAGAAAACAGTTTCCAGAGAAAAACTCAAAAGAACAGAGGGATCAAAACACTCTGGAAAACAAAAACCCACCGAAAGATTTGCCAAAATCTGAGGACGCCGTCGTGAAAGTTGGCTGGAAAAAAGCTCTGATTAAGGTAGCTCCGCCACAGAAAGCAAGAAAGTGCAAGAACAGGGGCAAAGCAGAGAAAAGAGCAGAAGAAAAAGCAAAGGGAACTTATGATGGAATGGGCTATTTATAAAGCCAGAGGTGGGTAACCGAAACATCGTCATAAGTACCCTTTGGAGGCGAACCGTCGCCGTAACTGCTCTCTGCACCTGAAAAGGCGTGCCCTCTGTAACCGACGTGACTCTCCTCCAATGGCAAAGCGCCACGTGTCAACCGCTGCGCAAAAATGGTGGACACGTCCTCCAAACGTCCCTTGAAAACTGGGACACGTCTTCTGACATCCCTGGAAAACTGGGACGCGCCGCTCAGACTGACACGCTTGGCCAAACAGACCTGCAGAAACAAAGAGCAGGCCAACTCGAGGACGCCAAGAGACAGGCTATGGCCGAACAGCCCATGACCTTCGGGCAAGAGGTGTATCTTCGGCACAGGCTCCACCTCGAAGACACCAAAGAACAGGCCAAGGCCGAAGAGCCCATGATCTTCGGGCAAAAGGCGCATCCTCGGAACAGGTTAAGCTTCCAAAGAGACTCCCATAAACAACCTCGGAAAGAGATGCAAAACCGAAGTCTTCACTTCGGCTTTCCAAAGGGGGGCATGTGATAGCCAAAGACTATCGCCTCTATCTGGCCGAACTCCCTGCCACAAGAATGGCCAGAAGAAGCTGGCGCTACCCGAGAAAAGGTGTGATCATGCACCTCGGGAGATAGCCGAAGAGCTCCGAGCCCGGCACGCCAGGAAAACCTGAGGACACTACTTGCCCCCCCAAGGTTGTGAACAGATCGCCTTCGGAAAAGAGGCACCAGACATAGCGAGCCGAACATGATATCCCCGAAGGCGGAACTCCCTGAAACTGGGAACCCCCGAACTGAGGGCTTGTTTCCCGAAGAGGCTCTGTCCGTACCAAAGGACGACCTCACCCAGGGACCTCGGGAGTACGGCAGGAGCATTTATGGAAGCATTTAAGGAAGCCTCTGACACGTCCTTTCACAGACGTCACAAGCCGCCTCAAAAGGCGCTCTGACACACTGACGCCATCAGAATCACATCATGGCCCATCTCAGCACATGGCTCAAGGCAACCTGCTACCAGCTATCTGTCCCCTACGCCCAGAAATTCAGGAAACATCCGACCGAACACGTGTCGCGATCTGAACGGGCTAGGCGCTCCTATAAATACCAGGAAATAAATACTTGGCAGGAGGTTGGTTGGCAGAGATCTCACTCCCAGACTCTGAGAAAATCACCAGGCGAGACTCTTCAGCTCTTGTGTGCTATTTCCTCTGCCTTTTCTTGGCCAACCACTGACTTGGGCGTCGGAGGCTCCCCCCCCCCCCCCCCCCCCCCCCCCGGAAACACATTCCGGGGGCCTCCTAACCCTTTGCTTCTGAGATTTCAGGCACTCTCCTTTGGGCGATCCATTCCACCAGGCGTTCTTCCTCCCAGAAGTCTCCCCTCCAGTCATCATGACTCTAAACGATGAGGCCCCTGGCCATCACTTATGAGTAAATCCAATTAGGTACTTCCAGCAGAAGTAAGGCACAAAACCACTAACTTGCAAAATAAGCAAGGCTGTAATTCAATAACTTGCATGACAAGCAAGGCTATAATATGTAACTTGCGTTACAAGAAAGGCAAACACTCAATGCAATTCAAGTGTTTAGAATGTGTGCATTCAAGTGTGCTACTTAGAATGGCAACCAAGAAGCCCAAGATAACCATTTAGTTTGAAAACTCAAGTTTATGTGCACATGTACATTCGGTCATAATAGGTACAAAGAAGGTTCACAAGATAAACACAACTTCCATTCACATAAACATACCATCCATTGATCCATAACATCCATCATACATATATATGTCCAAAACCAAACCATAGTGCAAACATAACTTGGCCTACTAAGGTACTCTAGTACCACAAAAACTAGGCAACCAAGACTACCTAAATATGTACATACAAAAGTAGTCTACCTAGTACACATACATGGCTACATGCCATGATTCCAAGTTTTCATTACCAAGTTATCTTACAACCCAAACCATCTAATGCTCAAACAGAACCACCGGTATGCCATAAAGTAGGATACACTGCAGTACAAGACCTATGGCCATATTCATAGTCATAAAGGTGAAGACTATGATCAGAGCAAGTGTCCACATATCCATAGCTGTTAGTGTTGTGCCCAAAAGCCAATCATGAGATGATTGTATTCTTGCACATTGAGTCATGATATTTTATTAAGGCATTAATCCAGCAATTATGTTTGTTGTTTTGTTCCTGCGTAACTTAACAAACATAATTGTAACCCTAGAATAATGATATTCTTAAAAGTCCCTAATCTAGTATTATTGTGGAGTGGGTTGCAATAATACATAACGACTAGCATATGTGGAGACTAATATGAGATATGTAGTCTACATATGGGTACAAGTTGGAGAACTTGTGTACTGGACCGACCCACCATGAGAACACTACATGGATCGTTATATGAGTGTCATAAGTGATTCCTATAGTGATCAGGGTATATGTAGTCCTTTGACCTAAGATCATCAAGGTTCCCTACATGTGAGTCACATACTTTGATACTTTCCTTTGTTGCTCGTAACTGAGTGAACTTGAAGGAGGTCATTGGGTATGTCACATATCATGCGGAGGGATTTGTATGATCAAGATGGGATTTGTCCCTCCTATGTAACGGGAGCGATATCTTCGGGCCCCTTGATAGAGTGAGACTTAGAAAATGCATGGCCATGCTCGGATGAGTTGATATACGATATCAATGTCATCAGTTTAAGTTGGTCTACTCGGTAATCAAGAAACCAAAGATTGGGCTATACGAGAGTGACACATTCCATGTCTCGTGCTTAGTCTTGATATCTTGGACAAAGGGACAATGGCATATATCGGTGATGATCATAAAGGTTTAGTCGAATCATCGACAATCTTGTCACTTGGGTAGCAATGATGTGTTGCTAGACACCGCTCATTGCTTATGATCATAAATGTGATTTATGATCATTGCCAACGTGGTAAGAGCCTATTGGGTCGCACACATAGAGCTATTTGGATCATTAGAGTGCATGGGCTAATTATTTGGGTTATGGTTTCACTTTAATTTCGTATTAATAATGGGCCCAAGAGTTGAGCCATTATTAAGCCCGAAATTAAATCCTAATTGGATTAGGGCTTTGAAACCCATTAGGCCTGGAAGTTGAGTCTCACTATAAATACAACTTTTAAGTGAGAAATTCGCAGGTCTCCTTGCCCTAGCCTCCAAAAAGGACAGCCGCACTCTTCTCTTGCAATTCCTTGGAGGACGCAAGCTAGCACTGCGAGCGCAAGAGAAATGCATCTACCGGGACGTGGTGGAAGCGTGGTGATCCCGAGAGGCTCGTGTGGATACCATAGAGAGCTTGAACACGTCAACTGTTCAAGTTTTGTGATTCAACTCTACAGTTGAGTGAGAGATCTCAACCGAAAATTAGGTATGAAAATTTTTGAACACCCGGTTTACCCCGTTTCACTTGGATCCTGGAGGGTTTCGGTTAAATTCCACTGCGCTGTTTGGCTCCCGAAACCCAACAGTGGTATCAGAGCTACTGGTGAAACCCTAAATCGGGATTGAGTGTTGAATCGCATGATGCTATGTGTTCGGTTGCTTTTCGGCCATGATTAATTAGATTGATTCATGATGCATGAAACCGGAACTCGTAATGAACATATGACGTATATGAAGAAACGACACTAATTGGTTAATGAGATTAACCCGAAATTGAATGGTATGAGATACCTATATGGATTAGGATTCTTGCAATAGTTGCAAAAACCCTAGCTTTGTTCGGATTCGACCTGTTCGGGCACCGAAAGTAAGGTATTTTTGGTGGCTCGAATGGAGGAGTCTCGGGTGCCTACTTGCTCGAAATAGAAGATTTCGGGCTAAGCAATTGTAAGAAAATTTTTTGCGCCGGGAGGCGCTGCCCCCCACACCCCCCGCAAGGGCAGCTCCCCTTGACCTCGTCTGCTGACCGATCAGCGGAACCACCGCCCGCTGACCGGCCAGCGGGACCGCCGTATGCGAAGCGCCACATAAATAAAAACTGGTTAATCAACACACGAAAATTGGCATGCATCTTTGTTGAATGAGATTTGACATGATATGCTGATTGGTGTTTGAAGCATGGTGCATGGTTATAGCCCTTGATTGGTTGTACTTGTAAATACGGCCTGCGAGTCGTGCCTTTTCTTATCACTCTCATTGTACATTCTCTTCTCACCTTACTCCCCTCGAATGTAACTCGAGGTTTCTATTATTGATGTAATGGTGCATTATGGGATCATCCAAGGTGGTATGTCCATCCAAGGAGGTGACCAAGGAGATGACAACAAAAGGGCAACCAAGAAAGGAAGAGAAGGAGCTTGTGAAGACCCTTTTCTTTTCTTAGGCTTTTATGATATTCTCATTGGCTTGAGAATATCGCATAGTTTGGGCTATAACCATGTCACCTTTAATTTCTTGTAAGCATGAGATGCATGTTTTATATTTGTATGTGATGCATGTATAAAACAACCGGAGATAACAAATTGGTGAGATCAAAAGAAAAATCCCTCAAACAAATATTAAGTCATTAAATGTGATGCCTTCCAAATGTTGGCACTCGTCAAGACTTTGATCAACATTAGGTGGGTTTGCCAAAGCAAAGCACCTATGTTCATCTTGGTAAGGCGCGATGGGATAATAGTGATATCCAAATTGCTAACTTTGGGTTCGACTTAACTAAGTCATCCTAATAGGATTAGGGACTTAGAGGCATAGAGTTGGGCTTAAGTTCATGAGATGAGCTTGGACAAGTGTTGTTCACCCAACTATCCAAGAGTTGCATAAGATGCAATTGGCAAGGAGTTGCCTACCTAAATAGCTGTAACTTGAGAGAAAAGCCAAAGCTGACTCAGGTTGTGGTCAAATATGGATCTTGGCCCACTAGAATACCTTAGCGCCGAGGTGTTCCGAAATAATATCGAGGGTTATTATTTTGAGGAAAATAGTGGGAGTATCGTTTAATAAAAGTCCTTATTAAATGAATTAAAATACATGACTCTTACACTGCATATTTACTGTTGTAGATAACCATGGCACAAAACACATCGACACTTTCGTTGCGATCGATCCTTGAGAAGGAAAAACTGAATGGGACCAACTTTCTCAAATGGTACCGAAACTTGAGGATAGTCCTCAAGCAAGAGAGAAAGGCTTATGTCCTAGAGCAGCCCATTCCGAATGAGCCTGCTGCCACTGCTCCAAGAGCTGAAAGGGATGCTCACAAGAGGCATTCTGATGATGCTTTGGATGTTGCATGCCTCATGCTTATTACCATGGAATCTGAGCTTCAGAAGCAACATGAGAACATGGGGGCGTTCGATATGATCGAACATCTCAAAATGCTTTTCCAAGAGCAAGCTAGGCATGAGAGGTTTGAGACCTCTAAGGCATTGTTTCAGTGCAAGATGTCTGAGGGAAGTCCCGTGGGTCCTCATGTGCTCAAGATGATTGGGTACATTGAGAATCTTGAGAATTTGGGATTTGCTCTTCAGAAAGAGTTGGCTATTGATGTAGTCTTGCAATCATTGCCTGAAAGCTACAGTCAGTTCGTCATGAACTATAACATGAACGACCTTGACAAGTCCCTCCCTGAATTGCTCAACATGTTGAGAACTGCTGAGCAAAACCTTAAGAAGGCTAAGCCCATTTTGATCGTTCAAAAGGGCAAGGGAAAAGGAAAAGCCAACAAGAAGAAGGATAAAGCTATTGGAAAGTCCAATGCTAGTTCTTCTTCAGCTGCACTGAAAACCAAAGGGTGGTGTGGCAAAGAAAGGGGAGTGCTTGCATTGTAAGCAACCTGGACACTGCAAGCGCAACTGCAAGCTCTATCTTGAAGAACTTGCTAAGGAAAAGGGAAGTAAGACTTCCACTTCAGGTATTCTTGTTATAGAGGCTAACTTTTCTACTTCTTCATCTTGGGTATTGGATGCTGGATGTGGATCTCACATTTGTGCAAATGTGCAGGATCTAAGTAGAAGTAGAAGATTGGCGCAAGGTGAAGTGGACCTACGTGTTGGAAATGGAGCAAGGGTTGCTGCCTTAGCCGTAGGGACTTATGTTCTCACTTTACCTAGTGGATTAGTTTTAGGATTAGACAACTGCTACTTTGTGCCTACTATTAGTAGAAATTTGATTTCTGTTTCTTGTTTGGACAAGAAAGGTTTTTCATTTATAATAAAGGACAAATGTTGTTCTATTTATTTGAATGAAATCTTTTATGGTAGTGCTCAACTTAGCAATGGGTTGTATGTTCTAGACCTCGAAGATCCAATCTATAATGTGAATACCAAGAAGGTCAGATTAAATGATTCAAACCTGACCTATCTCTGGCACTGTCGCTTGGGCCATATAAATGAGACCCGCATATCCAAGCTCCATAAGGATGGACTCTTGGACTCATTTGATTTTGAATCATATGAGACATGTGAGTCATGTTTGTTGGGCAAGATGACCAAAGCCCCATTCATAGGGCAAAGTGAAAGGGCTAATGACTTACTAGGACTCATACATAGTGATGTATGTGGCCCTATGTCTACACAAGCTAGAGGAGGTTTCCAATACTTCATTACTTTCACTGATGACTTCAGCAGATATGGCTATGTGTATCTCATGAGACACAAGTCAGAATCCTTTGAAAAGTTCAAAGAATTCAAGAATGAAGTAGAGAATCAACTCGGGAAAAGTATCAAAGTGCTTCAATCAGATCGAGGTGGAGAGTACTTGGATCGAGAATTCCTTGACTATCTGAAGGAGTGTGGTATAGTATCACAACTCACTCCACCAGGTACACCTCAATGGAATGGTGTATCTGAAAGGAGAAATCGAACTCTGTTAGACATGGTTCGCTCTATGATGAGTCAAGCTGACCTTCCAAACTCCTTTTGGGGACATGCTCTAGAGACAGCCGCTTTTACACTAAACCGAGTTCCATCTAAATCGGTTCAAAAGACACCATATGAGATATGGAGTGGGAGGCGTCCCAATTTGTCTTTTATGAAGATTTGGGGCTGTGACGCTTATGTGAAACGTCAATCCTCTGACAAACTAGGGCCCAAATCTCAAAAATGCCTTTTTGTTGGGTATCCCAAAGAAACAAAGGGTTACTATTTCTACAATCCTTCTGAGCAAAAAGTGTTTGTTGCTCGAACTGGTGTCTTTTTAGAGAAAGAGTTTATCTCTAAAGAAACTAGTGGGAGGAAAGTAGAACTTGAAGAAATTCAAGAACAACAAGGAGACATCGAACCTGAAATGGAACCTGAACAGACACCGCAAGATGTTGTTCAAGAGTCTGTTCCTGTAGCACAGAGCCCACGTAGGTCTAGTAGGATTCGGCATGAGCCCAAGAGATATGGATTTCTTGTGACTCACACCAGTGATGTGATGCTCATGGATCAGGATGAGCCCACAACCTACCAACAAGCTATGTCAGGGCCTGACTCTGAGAAGTGGCTAGTGGCCATGAAATCCGAGATGGAATCCCTGTATGAAAACCAAGTATGGACTTTGGTTGACCCACCTGAAGGGGTAAAACCAATAGGGTGCAAATGGGTTTTCAAGAAGAAAACTGACATGGATGGTAATGTGATTACCTTTAAGGGACGATTGGTTGCAAAAGGTTTCAAGCAAATTCATGGTATTGACTATGATGAAACTTTTTCACCAGTTGCTATGCTTAAATCCATCCGAATTTTGTTTGCTATTGCTGCACACTATGATTATGAGATATGGCAAATGGATGTCAAAACTGCATTCCTAAATGGAAAGCTACTTGAGGATGTGTACATGACACAACCTGAGGGTTTTGTCACTCCTGAGAATGCCAATAAAGTGTGCAAGTTGCAAAGGTCCATTTATGGACTGAAGCAAGCTTCTCGAAGTTGGAATCTTCGTTTTGATGATGCAATCAAAGAGTTTGGTTTTATCAAAAATGAAGATGAACCTTGTGTCTACAAGAAGGTTAGTGGGAGCGCTATTGTCTTCTTGGTGTTGTATGTAGATGACATACTACTCATCGGGAATGACATTCCTGAGCTACAGTCTGTGAAGACTTGGCTAGGGAAATGTTTCTCTATGAAGGACTTGGGTGAAGCAGCCTATGTGTTAGGCATCAGGATCTATAGAGATAGATCTAGAAAGCTTCTTGGCCTAAGTCAAAGTACATATATTGACAAGGTGCTAAAGAGGTTTAGCATGCAAGATTCCAAGAAAGGATTCTTGCCCATGTCACATGGTATCACTCTTTCTAGATCTCAGTGTCCGAGTACACCTGAGGAGAGAGAGTGCATGAGTAAGATTCCATATGCCTCAGCAATTGGATCTATCATGTATGCCATGATATGTACTCGTCCCGATGTCTCATATGCTTTGAGCATGACAAGTGGGTACCAATCAAACCCTGGTGAGAGTCACTGGACAGCTGTTAAGAACATCCTTAAGTACTTATGAAGGACTAAGGATGCATTCTTGGTCTTTAGAGGGGAAGATGAGCTCGTTGTAAGGGGTTACACCGATGCACGCTTCCAATCTGATAAGGATGATTTTAGATCGCAATCTGGTTATGTGTTTTGTATTGGTGGTGGTGCTGTGAGCTGGAAGAGTTCAAAGCAAGAGACAGTAGCTGACTCTACAATATAATCTGAGTACATTGCCACCTCTGATGCTGCGAAGGAGGCAGCTTGGATTAAGAAGTTCATCACTGAACTTGGAGTGGTTCCAAGCATTGCCAACTCGATAGAGCTCTATTGTGACAACAATGGAGTAATCGCACAAGCTAAGGAACCTCGATCTCACCAGCGATCCAAACACTTACTCCGACGCTATCATCTCATCAGGGAGATCATCGAGAGGGGTGATGTAAGGATATGCAGGACTTCGACAGATAGCAACATTGCTGATCCACTGACAAAGCCCCTTACGCAGCAAAAGCATGATAGCCATTCTAGGTCCATCGGTATTAGATACATGGATGATTGGCTTTAGTGCAAGTGGGAGATTGTTAGTGTTGTGCCCAAAAGCCAATCATGAGATGATTGTATTTTTGCACATTGAGTCATGATATTTTATTAAGGCATTAATCCAGCAATTATGTTTGTTGTTTTGTTTCTGCGTAACTTAACAAACATAATTGTAACCCTAGAATAATGATATTCTTAAACGTCCCTAGTCTAGTATTATTGTGGAGTGGGTTGCAATAATACATAACGACTAGCATATGTGGAGACTAATATGAGATATGTAGTCTACATATGGGTACAAGTTGGAGAACTTGTGTACTGGACCGACCCACCATGAGAACACTACATGGATCGTTATATGAGTGTCATAAGTGATTCTCATAGTGATCATGGTATATGTAGTCCTTCGACCTAAGATCATCAAGGTTCCCTACATGTGAGTCACATACTTTGATACTTTCCTTTGTTGCTCGTAACTGAGTGAACTTGAAGGAGGTCATTGGGTATGTCACATATCATGCGGAGGGATTTGTATGATCAAGATGGGATTTGTCCCTCCTATGTAACGGGAGTGATATCTTCGGGCCCCTTGATAGAGTGAGACTTAGAAAATGCATGGCCATGCTCGGATGAGTTGATATATGATATCAATGTCATCAATTTAAGTTGGTCTACTCGGTAATCAAGAAACCAAAGATTGGGCTATACGAGAGTGACACATTCCATGTCTCGTGCTTAGTCTTGATATCTTGGACAAAGGGACAATGGCATATATCGGTGATGATCATAAAGGTTTAGTCGAATCATCGACAATCTTGTCACTTGGGTAGCAATGATGTGTTGCTAGACACCGCTCATTGCTTATGATCATAAATGTGATTTATGATCATTGCCAACGTGGTAAGAGCCTATTGGGTCGCACACATAGAGCTATTTGGATCATTAGAGTGCATGGGCTAATTATTTGGGTTATGGTTTCACTTTAATTTCGTATTAATAATGGGCCCAAAAGTTGAGCCATTATTAAGCCCGAAATTAAATCCTAATTGGATTAGGGCTTTGAAACCTATTAGGCCTGGAAGTTGAGTCTCACTATAAATACAACTTTTAAGTGAGAAATTCGCAGGTCTCCTTGCCTTAGCCTCCAAAAAGGACAGCCGCACTCTTCTCTTGCAATTCCTTGGAGGACGCAAGCTAGCACTGCGAGCGCAAGAGAAACGCATCTACCGGGACATGGTGGAAGCGTGCTGATCCTGAGAGGCTCGTGTGGATACCATAGAGATCTTGAACACGTCAACTGTTAAGGTTTTGTGATTCGACTCTACAGTTGAGTGAGAGATCTCAACCGAAAATTAGGTATGAAAATTTTCGAACACCCGGTTTACCCCATTTCACTTGGATCCTGGAGGGTTTCGGTCAAATTCCGCTGCGCTGTTTGGCTCCCGAAACCCAACAATAGCTGCCTACCTAGAGAAGTCCCACTCTACAAAGCCTGCACAATCTTAAGACATAAGTCTTGGCCAACTTAAAAAATAAGACTTGTAATGTACAAAACTAATCAAGCCAAGCACACATTGGCACATACCTTGATATACAAGCAAGCTAGCACAAACACACTAGCATAACTCAAGCAACTATAATTCAGGCCGAATATCCTTTCCTGAAAAACAAATGTATGGGCAATGAGTACAATACTCAGTAAAGTTCACTTTTAATACCAACTCATTAAGGAGTTTATTTAGTTAAGCCGAGTGTATAACTCAAAGCTTAACCTCCATTTGCTCATATTATCCTGCAAAACAAAACACAAAGACAAACAAAACCACAACATATATATGTACACGCTAACATAACTGAGGCATATATGCAATATTAATCAAGTAATAAGTTAGCAAGCACAAGGAATCACTCAAGCACACAATGCACACACACACACACCACAATGACCATTCGGCCAAGTACCATAACATGTGCCATTATGCACTTTTGCACATAAAAGTTCATCAATAAGTCCACATCCACTAGAGCTCTGAAATGCCTAGCAAATTGGCCACATTCACTAGCATTTCTAGCACATGTCCGTAGTCAATTAGCTAATCAGCAACCATAACCAAAACATCACAACAACCCATCAAACAACCAAGGTCATTTAGCAAATTTAACCACCACTTAGCCACTTTAATACTTGAATCATGGTATACTACCAAGCAATCAAGTAACTAGTGAAACCCTACTTCAATTGAAGCTTGTTTTACTCTTAGTCAAAGCTCAACATTCAACCAAAATGCTCCTCCAAACCATTGGCCTAACACAACACCAATTAAGCATCAATACTCCTTGTTCATGGAATATCTACCATGTATTCAAGGAAAAACACAAAAGTTACCTGAAACCCAAGCTTGAACCATTCTCAGCCTCTATGATTTCTTCAAATCAAAAGCTCACTTGAGTTGCTTAGTGCTGAAACCAAAGCCTTCAAGTGTACTTCCTTAACTCAAGCACCAATTTCCTCCTTAATGCCCTTAATCCGAGACCAATTTAGTGAAAACTCAAGAACACAACCAATAACACACTAAAGCTAGCTTTTGGTCTTGAAGAAGGAAACCCAAAATGAAGGCACTTCAGTTAAGTGGACTCATGCATTTCTGGTTACAAGCCACTTGTAACCAAAGTGGCCATAAGCTAGCTTTCGGCCTCAACTAATTTGCATGGCTCAATTGAGTCCTCACCTCCACATGGCTACATTTCCATCACTAAATCACATGCTCATTTAGGCACTTAGGTCACTTCATGGCTTACAATGGCAAGTACGCATGACAAGTGCTTTAAATGGTCATTAGTCCATGTGAGTTTCGGCCGAAAACCATAGCTAGTCTTAACTTGGTAAACCAAGGCAATGATGCCTTATTTCCTTAATGGGGAACATGATTTGACTAGTCATCATTGATGTCTACAAAAATTTTTCCTAGTACGCCATTAATCCCCACATAATTTTGCATGGCTGAAAATTCCTACTCAAACTTTATAGTTTTATTAGCACCACTGATTCAAGTGTGCAATTTGGTACCCTTACTTTATTTTCTTACATTCTTCCCCTGGTCAATTTTCTCTGTGCATTTAGGACCCGAAAGTCCTCAAATTAGCACATACATCATTGTGCCTTGTTTTCACAGTCCTTTCATATTTTCATGGTGTCTATCTTCATTTCCTTGGCCTGGGCCAAGCACTATAAATATGAGTCTAACAATTCCTCCCTCCTTAAAGAATTTGGTCCTCCAAATTCTTCACCAATCTAGAGTATAACTGAGGGTGCTTATTGGCAATTTCCTGTTCCACTTCCTAGGCTGCCTCTTCAAGAGTGTGATTACTCCATTGTACCTTAATCATAGAGATCCATCTGCTTCTCAACTTCCTGGTATCTCTTGCCAGGAACTGAATTGGTACCTCTTCATAAGAAAGGTTTGGTGCCACAGTTACGGTAGTAGGCGTCTCTATCTACTTGAAGCTTGGAACATACTTCTTGAGTAAGCTCACATGAAACACATTATGTATGTTACCCAGTTCTGGTGGCAAATCTAACTGATAAGCCATATTCCCAACTTTGGCCAGTATTTGATATGGCCCAACATATCTAGGTGCTAGTTTCCCCTTTTTCCCAAATCTAATCACTCCTTTCATAGGAGAAACCTTGAGCCACACGCAGTCTCCTTCCTGGAATTCCAAGTCTCTTCTCCTTTTCAAGTTGGCATAGGCTTGTTGCCTATCATTTGCAATCTTGATCCTAGCTTGGATCAGTTTTATCTTCTCAGAAGTTTCCTTAATAATGTATGGCCCCAACTCCAATTTATCTTCTGGCTGATTCCAGGAATGAGGAGTTATACATTTTGTTAGGACCACCCTTTTGAGCTTGGCTAAGGCCAAGAAAAATAGGAAACATACTATTAAAAATACAAAAGGGGGACTCAGTTGAGCAATGTAGAAGTGATGGGAGTGCAAAACTACAAAACTATATGCCTTAGGTACACTTAAATGGAAGACTATGTTGAGCTTGGCAAGAAACAAAGTTGAAATTCTAAAATGTACGTTTAAACTAGTGGTACTAGTGGAACTACAAAGTTTGAATGGTAACTTTCGGCCATGCAAAACTAAGTGAGGATTAATGGCATACTAGGCCAAATTTTGGTAGACATCAATGATAACTAGTCAAGTCATGTTCCCCATTAAGGAAATAAGGCATCATTGCCTTTGTTTACCAAGTTAATATTAGATATAATATTGGCCGGTTATTACATGGGTTTAATGGACATATATGACACTTTTGACTTCTTCTTGGCAAAGTGAGCCATGAAGTGACATAACTGTCAAAGTGTGCATGTGTTTTAGTGGTGAAATTGTAGCCATATGGAGGTGAGGGCTCAATTGAGCCATGCAAATTAATGGAGGCCGAAAGCTAACATTGGTGCCATCTTTAAACACATGTGGCTTGTAATTGGATTGCATGAGTCCACTTGACTCATTTTGCTTTTATTTCGGGCTTGTTCTTCCTTGGCCGAGACTTGCTTTGCTTGTGTTCTTGAGTTCTCCCAAAGTTGGTCTCAGATTCAAGCATCAAAGGAGGCAATTAAAGCTTGAGAGGAAGGAATCAAGCTAGGAGTTCTTGTTTCGGCACTTAGCAACTCAAAACCAAGCTTTGGTTTGAAGGAACAAGGTTTAGCTAAGACGTTTCAAGCTTGGGATTAAGGTAATCCTTTGTGTTTCCCTTGAATACATGGTATTAATTCCATGAACAAGGAGTGTTAATGCCTAATTGGTGATGTGTTAGGCTAATTGAGGAAGAAACATTTCGGGCTCACCCTAAACCAAGGCTATGCAAGCTCAAATTGAGGTAGGGTTTCACTTATGCTTGATTGCTTGGTAGTATACCATGATTCAAATGTTTAAAGTAGCTAAGTGATGGTTAAATTTGCTAAATGACCTTAGTTACTTGATGGGCTATTGAGATTGTTTCGGCTATGGTTGTTAA
Organism: Aquilaria sinensis; assembly: GCA_005392925.1. Taxonomy (NCBI): domain Eukaryota; kingdom Viridiplantae; phylum Streptophyta; class Magnoliopsida; order Malvales; family Thymelaeaceae; genus Aquilaria; species Aquilaria sinensis. Next base: position 25,239 of record SMDT01003228.1, on the reverse strand, counting down.
TTAGCTAATTAACTATGGACATGTGCTAGAAATGCTAGTGAATGTGGCCATTTTGCTAGGCATTTCAGAGCTCTAGTGGAAGTGCAGTTTATGGTAAAGTTTTGTGTGCAAAAGTGCACAATGGCACATGTTATGTTACTTGTCCAAATGGTCATTGTGGTGTGTGTGTGGGCTTATTGTGTGCTTTGGTGATTTCCCTGTGCTTGCTAACCATTTAGTGGATTATTGTGCTTATGTGTCTCAGGTATGTTAGTTTGTATATGTATATGTTATGGTTTCTTTGTCTTTGTGTCTTATTTTGCAGGTATACTTGAGCTAATGGAGGTTAAGCCTTGAATTGTACTCTCAGCTTAACTAAATAAACTCTATATATGGAGTTGGTATTGGTAGTGAACCCTACTGAGTTATATGCTCATTGCCCATATATTTTTTTTTTCAGGAAAGGACATTCGGCCTGAATAGTATTGCTTAAGTTTGTGCTAGTGTGTTGTGCTGGTTTGCTTGATTGCTAAGGTACGTCCCAATGTGTGCTTGGCTTGTTCCTTTTGTGCATTACAAGTCTTATTTTGAGAGTTGGCCAAGACTTATGTGTTAAGTTATGCAGGCTTGTAGAGTTAGGACTTGTCTAGCTGGGTAGCTATGGATATGTGGACACTCGCTGTGATCATAGTTTTCACTTTCATGACCATGAACATGGCCATAGGTTTGGTTTTGCAGTGTGTCTTATTGTATGGCATACTAAAGGTTCTGTTTGAGCACTAGGTGCTTGGGTTGTAACATAACTTGGTTTTGGAAGACATTGGAATCATGGCATGTAGCCATGTATGTGTACTAGGTATACTAGTTTTGTATGTGCATATTGTGTAGTCTTGGTTGCCTAGTTCATTTGTGGTACATGGAGTACCTTTGTAGCCAAGTTATGTTTGTACTTATGGTTTGGTTTTGGACTTGTATATTTGATGGATGATATGGGTTAATGGATGGCATGTTTATGTGAATGGAAGTTGTGTTTATGTTGTGAAGCTCCTTGTTCTTATTATGGCCGAATGAACATGTGCACTTAGACATGGGTTTTTAAACCAAATGACACCTTGGGCTTCTTGGTTGCCATTCTAGAGTAGCACACTTGATTGCACACAACTTAGGCACTTAAATTTCCTTAAGTGTTACCTTGCTTGTCATGCAAGTAACTTATTAAAGCCTTGTTTGTTTGCAAGTTAGTGGTATTGGGTCTTACTTCTGCTGCAAGTAACTATTTGGAATCACTCATTAGCCTCCTGGGACACCTCCTAGGCTAAATGCCTTAAGAAAATAAGACTTAAGGTTAAGACTTGTTAGTTGGCCGAATTGAAAGGTTAGAGATTAAACTTCAGGTTTTGGAGTTAATACTTTGGATTTAGGCCAGGGCCTGTGTGAGGTGTGACACATTTCCTACCATATAAGGCCTCATAAGGAACCATTCCTATCACTGAATGATAGCCATTATTGTAGGAAAACTCTATTAATGGGAGATGTACATCCCATTCACCCTGGAAGTCAATTACACAACACCTCAACATGTCTTCCAGAGTCTGTATGGTTCTTTATGTCTGTCCATCAGTCTGTGGATGGTAAGCAGAACTAAACTTGAGTTTAGTGCCCAATGCCTGATGTGGGGACTTCCAAAACCTAGAAACAAACCTAGGATCCCTATCTGACACTATGTCATCAGGTATTCCATGCAATCTCACTATTTCTCTTATATAGAGTTGTGCCAGTTTATCCAAAGAGTCAGTAAGATTCATGGGAAAGAAATGAGCTGCCTTGGTCAATCTGTCTACAATGACCCATATGGCATTATGCTTCCTTCTTGTTAGTGGCATTCCCACTACAAAATCCATTGATATGGATCCCCATTTTCTCTCAGGTATGGGCAAACTTTGTAGTTTCCCTCCTGGTTTTTGGTGTTCCACCTTTACTTGTTGACATATTTCACAACTAGCTACATGTGTGCTAATGTCCTTCTTCATATATGGCCACCAAAAATATACTCTAAGAGTGTGGTACATCTTTGTGGCCCCTGGATGCATGCTCAACTTACTAGAGTGAGCTTCCTCCAGAATTTGAACCCTCAGGTTGTCCTTTTCAGGCACATATAACCTATTCTGGAAGTATAGCACCCCTTGTTTAAAGGAAAAACCTTGGAATAGTTCTCCCTTTTTCTGACCAGAAATCAGTTCCATTTCTTCATCACCAGCTTGAGCTTTCTTGATAAGCTCCTTCCATTCTGGTGTAATGGTGAGTACATTCAGTTGCTCACCTTCCTTAGCTAGCCATTGGCTTGCCAAGTAAGTAAGACTCAGGCTCTCGGCCTTATGTTCAGTTTCACCACCTTTGAGTACTCCAGTGTAGCTTCTACTCAAAGCATCTGCCACTACATTGGCTTTCCCAGCTGTGTATTCAATTACACAGTCAAAGTCCTTCAAATATTCCAACCACCTTCTTTGTCTCATATTCAAGTCCTTCTGAGTAAAAAGGTATTTGAGACTTTTGTGGTCTGTAAACACTTGGAATCTATTACCAAGAAGATAGTGTCTCCATTGTTTAAGAGCAAAGACCACTGCTGCCAATTCCAGGTCATGTACTGGATACTTCTTTTCATGTGGTCTCAATTGTCTAGACCCAAAAGCAATGGCCTGCTTCTCCTGCATCAGGACACATCCTAGTCCTACATGAGATGCATCAGTATACACCTCATATTCCTTTTCAGGGTCTGGCAGGACTAGTATAGGAGCTGTAGTCAGTCTCCTCTTTAGCTCTTGAAAGCTTTCTTCACATTTTGTTTCCCAGATAAATTTCTGGTTCTTTCTGGTCAATTGAGTCATAGGTGCTGCTAGAACAGAAAATTTTGGTACAAACCTTCTGTAATAGCCAGCCAACCCCAGGAAGCTTCTGACTTCCCTCACATTCTGGGGCTGCTTCCAATCCAGGATTGACCTTACCTTTTCAGGATCCACAGCCAACCCTTGATCATTTATTATATGACCCAAAAACCCAATTTCTTGAGTCCAGAATTTGCATTTACTCAGCTTTCCATAAAGCTTATGTTCTTGGAGCAAGCCAAGCACTATCTTTAGGTGTTCTTTATGAGTTGCCTCATCCTTGGAATATACCAAGATATCATCAATAAATACCACCACAAAGTGGTCCAGGTGTGCTCTGAACACCCTTTGCATTAAGTCCATAAAGAATGCAGGTGCATTAGTAAGCCCAAATGGCATTACTGTATACTCAAAGTGTCCATACCTAGTCCTGAAAGCAGTCTTAGGTATGTCCTCCTCCCTTACTCTTAACTGGAAATATCCAGATCTCAAATCTATTTTGGAGAACACTTTTGCTCCTTTCAACTGATCAAACAGGTCTTCTATCCTTGGGAGAGGATATTTGTTCTTTATGGTTAATGCATTCAGTTTTCTGTAATCAATACAGAGTCTAAGGGTCTCATCCTTTTTCTTAACAAACAACACAGGTGCTCCTCAAGGAGACACACTGGGTCTAATGAACCCTTTCGCAAGTAGTTCATCTAACTGTTTCCTGAGTTCTACCATCTCAGGTAATGCCATTCTATATGGAGCAGTGAATACTGGTGCTGCTCCTGGTACCAGCTTAATTTCAAACTCCACCTCCCTCAGGGGTGGTAATCCAGGTAGGTCTGTAGGAAAGACTCCTGGAAAATCCTGAACTATAGGTATCTGCTTAAGTTCATCAGCCACTTCCTGGTCATTGAGTTCCAGGCATTCATGTTCACTTCCTAGAGTTACTAATTTCAACACTTCCAACTGGTAGTCCATGGCTAACTCTAGGGACTTATCTAGGTCATATGGTATACCACCAGGCATTATCAATTGTCTAGCATGACAATCAATAACTATTTTATTCTCTCCTAACCAGTTCATGCCTAAGATCACATCATAGTCATATGTGTCTAGCACTATGAGGTTTGTTCTCAGTTTCAGCTTGTCTATCTGGATCTCACAGTTTTCAACCATGTGATATGTAAACAAAACTTCATTGCCAGCTATTTTTACCAAGTACATGTTGGTCATATATTTTACTTCTAGATTCATGGCCTTAACCAAGCTATTAGATATTACTGACAATGAAGCTCCAGTATCAAACAAAGCAGACACTAACTGGCCATTAAGGTAAATAGTACCTTTTAGGGCCCTCCTGCTAGTCCTTTGCTGACTAGTCTCCCTGCCTGCATCTTCAGCATCTGGTGCTTCCTGCACCTTTCTGGAAGATTCCAGCTGAAATACCCTGCCTGGAGGTGCACCAGGTCTTCTTTGCTCCTGAGGTGCTCTCGGTGCTGGCCTCCCTCCCTGGGCTGGCACCTGAGTCCTCATTTGAGGCATAGGAATTTGCCCTCTTGGTCCCCTGGGATTAAAATTTCGCAGCATCTTCCTATTGTCATCACCTCTCTTTGGGCAATCTCTGACCTAGTGATCTGGTGCTCCACACTTATGACATCCAGTGGAAGCTTTGAAGCATGGCTTGTTGCCATGAAACTTTCCACAATTATTGCACTGAGGACCATACTGCTGTGGTTGGGATCCTCTTTCTTTCTTATTTCCTTTTCTGCCTCCACTTGGGTCCCTTTCTTCTCTCGGCCTCTTTTGATGATGGCCTTTCTGGGTTCCACTTCCACTTCCAGGCCCACTCCTGGATTGTTCCTTGAACTCCTGCTCCAATGCCAGGGCACTCTGCATAACAGAGTAGTAGTCCCTAGCTCCCACTACCCTAAGAATCTGCCTCAACTCAGGCCTTAGTCCCCTGATAAACCTCTTGGTTCTCAACTCTTCTTGTCCTTCATACTGAGGGGCATACCTGATCAAGTTATTAAACCTTTGCTCATACTCTAGTACACTGAGGTCCCCCTGCTCCAGCTGATCAAACTCAACCTGCTTCTGGTCCTTCTGGGCTTCACTTACATATTGTTGGTGAAAGACCTGGAGGAAATCTGCCCATCTTATAGATCTCCTCCTAGCTGGGGGCCTCCTCTGATTCCTTTCTTGGTAATTTTTTTGTACTGCCCTCCACCAAAGCTCAGCATTACTTTCTAGCCTGAAGGTGGCTAACAGTACTTTCTAGGTAGATGTAACCTCCATTCTTTCAGAGATTTTCTCCACTTGGTATACCTAGAACTCAGCCTCATGTGGGTCACATCCTCCTCGGAACACTGGAGGTTTCAATGCCAGGAATCTTTCTAGCTGGCCCTCCTTAAGTCCTCCCTTCCATGGCCTCTCTCTCCTCTCTTCCACGCCTTTGGTTCCATCCCTAGATGGTTTATCCCTTGCTGTAGTCTCCTCAGTAAAGGGTTCAGTCCCCCTAGAGTATATATAAGCATCCCTTTCTTCAATGTCTGGCCTGTCCTCATCCTCCTCCTGTCCTAGGTTCTTGTCTAACTTCTGATCTCAGTCTCCTAGCCCTGGGATGCCTCGTTTCTTCATCTGCTTCCTCTTCTTCTTGGTTTCCTCCAGCTTTACTAGACTGATCATATCCCACTGGCTCTTTGCCAGGCCTTCTTCTCCTTCTTCTTCCTTCTGTCTCAACTGGCTCTGAATTCTCCTGGTGTTGGGCTTGGCCTCTAGCCAAGGCTTGCATTCCCAGCACCAGTTGAGCCACAGTAGCATGTAGTGACTCCATCATCACCTCCATTCTCTCATGTCTGTCTCTGCTAGGTCCAGGTACTTGTATCCTGGCATTTGGCTCCTCGGCCAAATTATGTTCCATATCCTCTGCCTGTGTTTCAGGCACATTTTCCTGCATCCCCTCTATCTGATGGGCTGCAGTATCTCCTTCCTGTCTCAGGGATTCTCTGTCCCAGCCTCTTGTTCTCATCCTGCACTTCAATTGCAGATATTCACATATATCCAATAATACAAGTCTTATATAAGTTAGACCTATGTGGGACACTATCTAGGCTAACGCTTTGCCATTCTAAAACTCAGGCTCTGATACCAAACAAAGCCTGTCACACCTCACATAGGCCCTGACCCATTCACTAAGTGCTACTCTCACACAAACTGTAGTTTAGTTACCAACTTTTCAATTCGGCCAACTGAAGTTGCTTAACCTTAAGTCTTATTTTCTTAAGGTATTTAGCCTGGGAGGTGGCCCAGGAGGCTTATGAGTAAAACCCAATTAGTTAATTGCAGCAGAAGTAAGGCCCAATACCACTAACTTGCAAAACAAGCAAGGCTTGAATTTAATAACTTGCATGATAGGCAAGGCTTTAATAGTTAACTTGCATTACAAGCAAGGCAAACACTCAATGCAATTCAAGTGTTTAGAATGTGTGCAATCAAGTGTGCTACTTAGAATGGCAACCAAAAAGCCCAAGATAACCATTTAGTTTGAAAACCCAAGTTTATGTGCACATGTACATTCGGCCATAATAGGTACAAAGGTGGTTCACAAGATAAACACAAATTCCATTCATATAAACATACCATATGTTGATCCATAATATCCTTCATATATATATGTCCAAAACAAACCATAGTGCAAACATAACTTGGCCTACTAAGGTACTCCATGTACCACAAAAACTAGGCAACCAAGACTACCTAAATATGTACATACAAAAGTAGTCTACCTAGTACACATACATGGCTACATGCCATGATTCCAAGTTTTCATTACCAAGTTATGTTACAACCCAAACCATCTAATGCTCAAACAGAACCTTCAGTATGCCATAAAGCAAGACACACTGCAGTACAAGACCTATGGCCATATTCATAGTCATAAAGGTGAAGACTATGATCAGAGCAAGTGTCCACATATCCATAGCTGCCCACCTAGACAAGTCCCACTCTACAAAGCCTGCACAACTTAAGACATAAGTCTCGGCCAACTTTCAAAAATAAGACTTGTAATGCACAAAACTAATCAAGCCAAGCACACATTGGCACATACCTTGATACACAAGCAAAGCTAGCACAAACACACTAGCACAACTCAAGCAACTATAATTCAGGCCGAATATCCTTTCCTGAAAAACAAATGTATGGGCAATGAGTACAATACTCAGTAGAGTTCACTTTTAATACCAACTCATTAAAGAGTTTATTTAGTTAAGCCGAGTGTATAACTCAAGGCTTAACCTCCATTTGCTCATAATAACCTGCAAAATAAGACACAAAGACAACAAAAACCACAACATATATATATACATGCTAACATACCCGAGACATATAAGCAATATTAATCAAGTAAATGGTTAGCAAGCACAAAGAATCACTCAAGCACACAATGAACACACACACACACCACAATGACCATTCGGCCAAGTACCATAACATGTGCCATTGTGCACTTTTGCACACAAAACTTCACCATAAAGTCCACTTCCACTAGAGCTCCGAAATGCCTAGCAAAATGGCCACATTCACTAGCATTTCTAGCACATGTCCATAGTCAATTAGCTAATCAACAACCATAACCGAAACAATCTCAATAGCCCATCAAGTAACTAAGGTCATTTAGCAAATTTAACCATCACTTAGCTACTTTAATACTTGAATCATGGTATACTACCAAGCAATCAAGTAACTAGTGAAACCCTACCTCAATTCAAGCTTGTTTTACTCTCGGTCAAAGCTCAACATTCAACCAAAATGCTCCTCCAAACCATTGGCCTAACACATCACCAATTAAGCATCAATACTCCTTGTTCATGGAATATATACCATGTATTCAAGGAAAAACACAAAAGTTACCTCAAACCCAAGCTTGAACCATTCTCGGCCTCCATGATTTCTTCAAATCAAAAGCTCACTTGAGTTGCTTAGTGCCGAAACCAAAGCCTTCCTAGCTTGCTTCCTTCACTCAAGCTCCAATTTCCTCCTTAATGCCCTTAATCCGAGACCAATTTAGTGAAAGCTCAAGAACACAACCAAGAACACACTAAAGCTAGCTTTTGGTCTTGAAGAAGGAAACCCAAAATGAAGGCACTTGAGTTAAGTGGACTCATGCATTTCCGGTTACAAGCCACATGTAACCAAAGTGGCCTCAAGCTAGCTTTCGGCCTCAACTAGTTTGCATGGCTCAATTGAGCCCTCACCTCCACATGGCTACATTTTCATCACTAAATCACATGCTCATTTAGGCACTTAGGTCACTTCATGGCTTACAATGCCAAGTACACATGACAAGTGCTTTAAATGGTCATTAGTCCATGTGAGTTTCGGCCGAAAACCATAGCTAGTCTTAACTTGGTAAACCAAGGCAATGATGCCTTATTTCCTTAATGGGGAACATGATTTGACTAGTCATCATTTATGTCTAGCAAAATTTTGCCTAGTATGCCATTAATCCCCACATAATTTTGCATGGCCGAAAATTCCTACTCAAACTTTGTAGTTTTATTAGCACCACTGATTCAAGTGTGCAATTTGGTCCCTTTACTTTATTTTCTTACAATCTTCCCCTTGTCAATTTTCTCTGTGCATTTAGGACCCGAAAGTGCTCAAATTAGCACATACATCACTGTGCCTTATTTTCAGAGTCTTTTCATATTTTTAGGGCGTCTCTTTTCATTTCCTTGGCCTGGGCCAAGGACTATAAATATGAGTCTAATAGGGAGAACCCCTTGTACTATACCTCACCGTTACGGAAAATCCACTAAGTTCGGTTCTCGTGAAGGAAGAGGGAGCAGAGCAATGGCCAGTATACTATATGAGCAAATCCCTGTATGGCGCCGAAGTCAGGTATCCCCTACTACAAAAAGCTACCTATGCCCTGGTGCTAGCAAGCAGGAGCCTGCATTCGTATTTTCAAGCTCACCCCATTATTATCCGAAGTAACCTGCCTCTTCGGGATGTCATGAAGAGAGTAGACCATTCGGGAAGGCTTTCCAAGTGGTGCATAGAGCTCGGTGAGTATGATATTACATATGAGCCAAGGAAAACAATAAAAGCCCAAGCTCTAGTGGACTTCATTGCTAAAGTACCCATTATCGAAGGTGATCAATCGGACCTCAGCAAAAGTGAGCCAGAATGGACTCTGTTTATAGATGGGGCCTCCGGCTCAGAACACCAGGGAGCTGGGGTAATTATTCGCAGTCCCGAAGGTTTGGAAGTACTTCCTGTGGAGGAGAGCGTCTGGAGTTGAGGTTTCCCAGGGGAATGTGCCTGAAAAGCTCAGAGAAGAGGGTTAGGAGGTCCCCGGGGTGCTTTTCCGGGGAGGAGCCTCCGACGCCCAAGTCAGTTTCCTGAGAAGGTAAGGGGGAAGCACTAGAGTTTTTAGTGGGCTTGCCTGTATTTTCTCAAGGAGGAGGAGTCGAACCGTTTGCCAGGGTCTGTTCCCTGGTATTTATAGAGAAGCCCAGCCCGTTCAGATGACGACACGTGTTCGGTCGGATGTTCTCTGAGTTTCTGGGCGTAGGGGGCGAGTAGCTGGTGACAGGCTCCTTGAGTCTTGAACCGAGACAGGTCGTGACAAGACCTGGACGGCGTCGGCGTGTCAAATCACCGTTTGAGGTGACATGTAGCGTCTGTGGGCGGCATGTCAGAGGCTCCTTAAATGCTCATGCCGTACTCCCGAGGTCCTCTGGGCGAGGTCGTTCTTTGACACGGTCGCCCTTCTTCGGGAGTTATGCTCGTGCTTTTGGGGGGTTCCCTTGTTCGGAGGTTCCACCTTCGGGGAGATTCCCTTCTGTTTGCGATAGCTAATTCTCTGTAACCGAAGGCGATCCGTTCGGTCCCCCGAGGGAGCCGGCACCATCTTTGCGATCCCTGGCGTTCTTGCCGAAGTTCCAAGTTCGGGGTGCTTGGCTCCGTTCCTTCCGAGGTCAGTGATAGTGTCTCTTTCGGGTGACGCCAGGCTTCCTGATCATACTTACGGCAGGAAGTACGCACTGGGAGAGGAGATGGTCCTTCGGCTATCACAAGCCCCCCTCCAGAAAGCCGAAGTGGGAACTTCGGTTTGGCAGCTTTCAAAGGGAGTACTTCGGGGCCTTGGGTATAGCACTCTTGCCGAAGGTGCACCTTTTGTCCGAAGACACGGGTTGTTCAAACATAGCTCGTCTTTTGGTGTCTCCGGGGTAACCTACTTCTTTACTTTTGTAGGTCTGTGAAACGTCGCGTCTCGTAACCAGACGTGTCAGTCTGGAGCGGCGTGCCGTCTGTCAGAAGGCGTGTCCCCCTTTTGGCGCGATGGCTGACACGTGGCAGCTTTTTATTGGCTGGGGGTTGCATCGGTTACAGCGGGCGTGCCTTTTTATGCTTAGTAAGCAGTTATGGCGACTCCTTGCCTTCGCGCAGCATTTATGACGCCGTTTCGCTTATCCCCCCTCGGCCTATATATACTTTTGTTCCTTCATAACCCCTTTTGCTTCTCCTTTTGCTCTCCTCTGTCTTTCAAGTGCTCCTGCCTTCTTTCTTGCTTTTCGCGGCGGTGCTGTTTAACGGGGTTTTTTCCGGCCACCTTTCACGACGGCGTTTTCAAATCCAGATTTTGGCAAATCATTCGGTGGGTTTTTGATCTCCAGAGTCCTCTGATTTTTGCTTTTTCAAGCTTTTCCGAACTTGTTTTTTGCCTTTTTCCGAACTCGTTTTTCAGCCAATCATGCCTATCCCCGAGAGCTGGCAGCCTCTTCTTTCTCACCCTTGTTGCACCACTCCTGCAAAACTAGAGAAATGGAAGAAGAAGTTCTTCCTTCCCTCCTATGCCACTACGAGGTTGCCACGTTCTGACCAATTCAGTTTTTCAAACCGTAGTGACGAGGTTACCGTTTTCCGAGCCCAGCTGAAGGCCGGACTTCGGTACCCTCCGCCGAAGATGGTTTGCGAGTTTTGCCATTTCCATGGCATTGCCGTAAACCAACTTCCACCGAACTCGTACTGCTACTTCAACGCCTTTCTTTGTATGTGTGGCGTTTTCAAAATAGAACCCCACTTCATTCTTTTTCTGCAGTACTATAAGCTCTTCGTGGTCCCGAAGGGTGGCTTCTACTTTATGCTACCTCGGGGATCAGGGAGCAAAAAATATAAGTTCACCTTTGCCAACAAGGACAGCTGGCGAGGGTGGCAACAAAAGTTCTTTTTTCTGAAGAAGGAGGAGGCCTGGTCGCATGTTCCGACCAAATGGGCTCGGGGAAAGCTGGAGATGGACGTCGTTGACCCGAGGATATTGCTGACTCCCGAGTTGGCACCTATCTTCACGGACTTCGACAGACGGATCCGAGCTGTCTCCGACTGGGATTCCGAGGTCCCTTCGCGCCCTCTTTACCCCTTTCCCATTAACTGGAAGTTGATGACCGAAGAGGTCCTTCGGGAGCTAAAGGTGGTAAAGGAGCACAAGACGGACCTTGGGATGCCGGCTCCTGCCATTGCCGGGAAAGACTCCTGGCTGGTGAAGCTTCTTCGGAAGGAAGAGTCTTACGAAAGTTTTTATGAAAGTAAGTTATCTCCAAATCCCTTTTCTATATTTTCACCCTGGACTCACACTGATGTCTTCTTTCCTTTTCAGAGATGGGCGACGACACCGCTGCCTTCTACAAATCGCTTTTCCTCGGGCAATCCGAGAAAGGTGAGCAGACGAAGAAGGCCGTCTCCCGAAGACGGAAAACGTCTGGGGCTGGGCCATCTGTGGCCAAACGGGCGAAGAAGGATGCGCCCCCTCCTCTCCCAGAGATTCCCGAGGAGGTGGGCGAAGAGCCCGAGGCTGCTGCTGTTCCGCCGGCCGAGGTCGTTGCTGACCTCACTGCTCAGAGTCCCACTCCTTCGGCGACTCTTCTGGGTGCTTTGGTAGAGGCCCCTTCTGCCGAAGAGCGACGTAAAAGCAAGGGCAAGGGGATTTCTACCGAGGAGGCTCGGGCTTCCGACGACGACGTCGCCGAGGTGCCAGCAGGTTTGTTTTTCTATCAAACTGTGGTGCCTTCTTTTTTGTGGGTTTTGAGATTTTCTTGCCTTGACCAATTTTTTGTTTTTGCCATGCAGGGGAGATATCATCTCCGGGTTGGGTGGCCGAGCACGCCCGAAAGCGGGCCCTTCGGGATGCCCGTATCCCGAAGGGGAAGGTCCCGAAGGAGCCTTTCTGGACGTTTACGGAGGACATGAATTTGTACTCCGGAGACTGCCAGCAAATGGCTAAGGAGATCTCAAAGGGGGTGCTTACTGAGGCCTCCTTCAAGGCCATCGCGGAGGCTCACCCTGATGATGACTCCCTTGCCGCGAAGGTCTCTGAGCACGCTGCCCAGGTACGCCTCTCGCCTTTGTGTTTTTCCTTTTGATTTCCTCTAAATGTCTGCCTCTTCTTCTTTGCCTTACTAACTTTGTCTTTGTTTCTCTGCAGCTGCTGGGGTACGCTGGTTTCCTCAGAGTTCGGGTGGCGAGGCAGGCGCTGTTCCGAGCCTCGGCCGTAGGCACCATCGACCAATATAAGGCCCAGTGCTCGGAACTGGCCACACAGAACGCGCAGCTGGCTCAAGCTGCAGAAAAGGAGGTTGCTGCCGTTCGGGAGGAGTTCCTGAAGGAAAAGGAAGAACTTTTGAAGGACTCCTCCCAGAAGATTTCTGACCTCGGCTCCCAGGTGGCGGAGCTGATTTCGGCGAACGAGGCAGTTCAAAAGGAGAAGTCGGAATCTGAGGCTCTCCTGGCGAAGGTGCTTGAAGAGAAAGCCACGCTTCAAGCCGAGGTCGAGTCTTTGAAGAACGAGCCGGAGAAGAAGAAGATGAAGGCGCTGAAGAAGAAGGTCGCGGATCTGAAGGGGGACCTTGAAGACCTCGGTGTCGAGAAGGACAAATCCGACCAGATGACCAAAGTTGGTTTTCAGGACGGGTTTTGCCTCGCTCGGTATCAAGTTCTTCAAAGGTTCCCAGACTTGGACCTTTCTTTTTTGGAGGCTCTGAACATTCCCGAGGGGCCTCGGTGGTCTTGGTCCAAGATTGAGCATCTGAACCTGCCCCCTTCGCTTCCGGCGCGGAAGGTTGTGGAGAAGGACGCAGGAGCTGGTGGCTCCCGGGACGCCGAGAATCCTTAGTTTGTTCTAGGGCCCTTTGCCTTATTTTCCTTCTCTTTTGTACTTCTTCTTCTGGCAATCTTCCTTCTTTGTAAGCAAATTTATCTTAATAAAAGACTTTTTTAGAAAATTTGGCTAAGTATCTTTGCGAGATTTTTCGTTTCCCTTTGTCCCGAACTCATTCGCTCAAGAGACTTCGGAAAACCTTATCTGCGCTTAGCATGGCGACCTTCTTCGCGAAATCTTGACTTGTACAACTTATGCCCAAGAATTTTGGCTAAGTCTTTTGCCAGGTTTTCTCCATTGTCCCGAACACGTTCGCTCAAGAGACTTCGGAAAACCTTATCTGCGCTTAGCATGGCGACCTTCTTCGCGAAATCTTGACTTGTACAACTTATGCCCAAGAATTTTGGCTAAGTCTTTTGCCAGGTTTTCTCCATTGTCCCGAACACGTTCGCTCAAGAGACTTCGGAAAACCTTATCTGGTCGGCCACTTTTGCGGAATTTGCACCTCTTATGCTTAAGACTTTTTGGCTAAGAAACTTTCGTACTTAGAGAATTTTTCTAACTTGTACAGCACAATCTTCTTCGCCGAGATCCTAAGTATAGAATTTTCTCAAGGAGTCCGAATGCCACGTATTTTTTAATTCTATACCTTCGGAATCGCCGAGCTTGTACACCCCTTTTCGTACTTCGGCAAGGATCAGATAGGGACCTTCCCAGTTCGCGCGAAATACCCCGTGGGATGGCCTACGAGGTGCAAATTCAGCCTTTCGGAGAACGAGGTCTCCTTTCTTTATTCCTTTTGGCCTGGCACGCAAGTTTATAGCCGTGGCCACTCTCTGCTGAAAAGCTTTTCTTCTCAGCTCCGCTATTTCTCTGTGTTCGCCGACGAGGTCGAGCTTGGTTCTTAGGCCGAGGTCATTTCTACTTTCATCAAAAACTTGTACTCGGATTGATGGTTGCACTACCTCGACTGGGATGATGGCCTCTGTACCGAAAACGAGTGAAAAAGGCGTTTCCCCTGTTGCTCTTCGGGGTGTTGTTCGGTAGCTCCACAGTACACTTTGGAGCTCTCCTGGCCATTTCCCTTTTGCTTCCCCCAGCCTCTTTTTCAGACCATCTTTTATGGTCCTGTTAGATACTTCTACCTGCCCATTGCTTTGGGGGTGAGCTACTGGGGCGAAGTGCATTTTTGTTCCGAGGTCACTGATAAATTCCTGGAACCCTTTGTCTATAAACTGGGATCCATTATCAGCTACTAGTACCCTTGGTATGCCAAATCTGCATACGATGTTCTTCCATACGAACTTCTGCACTTCTTTTGCCGAGATAGTAGCCAACGGTTCCGCCTCGACCCATTTGGAGAAATAGTCTACTGCTACTACACAGAATTTCACGCCTCCAGGCGCTGTTGGGAGTGGTCCTATGAGGTCTATGCCCCAGACTGCGAAGGGCCAGGGATAGTCAGCCGAAGTCACCATTTCCGAGGGTGTCCTCTGGATATTTGCGTGTTTTTGGCAGTTACCACATTTTCGGACGAACTGCCTAGCGTCCTTTCTCAGGGTAGGCCAAAAGTATCCTTGGCGCAGTATTACTGCCGCCAGGGCGTCGGTTCCAATGTGTGAACCACAAGCGCCTTCGTGGACTTCTTCGAGGATCATTTCAGTATCCTCTTCGCCAACACACCTCTGTAAAGGATTTGCATATCCCTGCCGATACAGTTCTTCGCCTATTAGGAAGAATCGCCCGGAGCGTCTTCGCACTTTTGCAGCCTCGATGGGGTCTTCGGGGAGCGCGTTGTTCGCAAGATACCTTTTTATCGGGTCTTTCCAGCCCTTTTCCGAAGTTACTATGCTCAGTACTTCAATGCTCGGGCGGCTTAGTACCTCGGTGTATGTTTTTGACTTCGACAAGCAGTCTGCTTCGGCGTTATCCCGTCGAGGTACGTTTTCGATCCGTATGGTGTCGAACTCTCGAATGAGCTTTGTCACCAGTTCGTGATATTTTGCCAAGATTGGGTCCTTCGCCCCATAGTCTCCTGCCGTTTGCCGAACTACTAGCTGGGAATCGCTGTGGGCTTTTAGATTTCGCACGCCAATTCTTCTGGCTAGGCGCAGTCCTGCTATGAGGGCTTCATATTCAGCCACATTGTTGGTGACGTTAAAGCTGAACTTAATAGCCTTCATTACTTCAAGGCCTTCGGGACCTCTGATAATTACCCCAGCTCCCTGGTGTTCGGACCCCGAGGCTCCGTCGACGTACAAAGTCCACTCTGGCTCACCTTCGCTTGGATCTGGATGGCTATCTTCGATGGTGGGTACTTCGGCAATGAAGTCTGCCAGAGCTTGAGCTTTTATGGCCTTTCGAGGTTCATAAGTGATGTCGTGTTCGCCAAGCTCTATGCACCATTTGGAAAGCCTTCCCGAATGATCAACTTTTCTCATGACATCGCGCAGAGGTAGACTGCTTCGGACGATGATAGGGTGAGCCTGAAAATATGGTCGCAGCCTTCTTCCTGCTAGCACCAAGGCATATATAGCTTTTTGCAACAGAGGGTACCTGACTTCGGCGCCATGCAGGGACTTGCTTACGTAGTAGACTGGCCATTGCTTCGCCCCCTCTTCTTTCACAAGGACCGAGCTTACGGCTTTTTCTGTGACGGCGAGGTATAACACGAGGGGCTCTCCCTCGCGAGGTTGCCGCAAAGTGGGCAGACCGGCTAAGTAGATTTTGAGTTCCTCCCAGGCCTTTTGGCAGTCTTCACCCCAAGGATGGTCATTACTCCCGAGGTTGTCCTCCTTTTTTGCTGCCTTAGTGAGGACTTTGAAGAATGGTCGACACCGGTCTCCATATCTGGAAATAAACCTGCTGAGGGAGGTTATCCTTCCGGTGAGCCTCTGCACATCTTTTATTGTGGCAGGAGTTCGGAACTCGAGTAGAGCCTTAATTTTTTCTGGGTTGGCATCAATGCCTCTTTCTGATACCATGTACCCAAGGAACTTTCCCGAGGTCACTCCGAAGATGCACTTTTCGGGATTAAGGCGGATCCCGAAGGTTCTGAGCTGGTGGAAAGTTTCCTTTAGATCTGCGACGTGGTCGCCAGGCAGTTTGCTTTTGACTATCATGTCGTCCACATATACTTCCATGTTTCTCCCTATTTGGTCGCTGAAGACCTTGCTCATCAACCTCTGGTAGGTGGCTCCTGCGTTTTTGAGCCCGAAGGGCATCCTGATGTAGCAGTATGTTCCTCCCTCGGTGATGAAGGCGGTTTTTTCTTCATCTTCAGGGTCCATCCTTATTTGATGATACCCACTGAAGGCGTCTAAAAAAGTTAGGAGCCCGTATTCGGCAGTTGAGTCTACCAATTGGTCTATCGGTGGGAGAGGGTATGAATCTTTCGGGCAAGCATCGTTCAAGTTTCTGAAGTCGATGCACATCCGGAGTTTGCCGCTTCCTTCTTTTGTGGCAACTACCACATTGCTTAACCATTCAGGGTACTTGACCTCCCTGATGACATCGGCTTCTAACAGTCGTTGGACTTCGGTTTTGACAAAGTTACTTTTATGAACTGAGATGCCTCGCTTCTTTTGCCGGACAGGCTTTGCTTCCGGACTTACTTTGAGGCTATGTTGAATTATGTCAGGGTTTACCCCTGGCATGTCTTTCGGCGAGTAGGCAAACAGATCTTTATTTGTCAGTAGAAAAGATACAAGTTTTTCCTTGTCACCTTCGGCCAAGTTTTTCCCTATTCGGGTATTTTGGCCTGGGACAAGTTCTACTTCTTCCATTTCCGCCTTCGCGGGATTCTCTGCCTCGCCCTTTTTTGGCACTTTTGCTTCCACAGCTTGCGCGAAGTTGTTTGTTGGAGCCTTTCGTGTTTTGACGAACACCTTCCTTACTTCGCCTTGATCTATGAAGATTTCCGCATCTCCATCCTTGGCGGCGAAAGTGACGGTTAAGTACTTGACATCAGGGCGAATGTGCAGGTTTCCCTGTGTCTGTCTTCCAAGGATGGCGTTGTACGATGAAGGGACATCCATAACGATGAACCTTGCCATTGTGGAGGCGTACAACTCTGCTGTCCCAATCACCGAAGTCCCTTTCAGCATCAAAGGGAGATCGATCCATCCGAGGACGGGCAGTTCGGACGGACCTACCCCGAAGGTAGGCGAGGTGACGGGCTTGAGGTTGCTGCTAGATACACCCAACCTCGGCAGCAAGTGTGAAAACAGGACATCGTCATTTGATCCGTCGTCAAGCAGCACTCTCTTGACGTCCCAGTTTCCTATTCTCGCCATGATCAATATTTCCTATTCTCGCCATGATCAATAATGGGTCGTCATGGGGAAAAATGACGGTGGAACCATCCTTTCGGGCCAGCTTTTTTGTTGGACTTTGATACTCCATGACTGCTATTTCTCTGGCCTTCCTCTTTCTTTCCGAGGATGGTAGTCCCGTCGTAATTGTTTGTATGATTCCCGCTGGAGGTGGGGGGCGCCTTTTCGGACTTCGGTTTCTCCGCCTGTCGGAGTCATAGTCCTCATCTTCTGCCTTCCCTTCCTCCTCTCTTCTCCCTTTCGGGGAAGGCATGCGCAGATAACGCCGAAGTTGGCCCTGTTTTATCAGCGACTCTATATACTTTTTCAATTGGAAGCAGTCTTCGGTGTCGTGGCCGTGGTCGCGATGAAACTGGCAGAACTTCTTCATATTCTTTCTGTTGTCGGCGGTCATGGCCCGTGGCCGCTGAACCTGAGTTCCCTGCCTTTCCATTGTCATGAGGATGTTGGTCCTTGTGGTGTTCAGGGGTGTGAAAATGGGGAGTTTCCTTCCTCTCGTTCTCCATGGTCGGCCTGCCTGTTCGGTGGGATACCGGGTTTGCTGGTTGGACCCTTCGGCCCGGGTGTGATCGGACTTCGGTCCGCCCATTCTCAGTTCTTCGGCTGTCATGTGCTGTTCGGCCCTTCGGTAAAATTCGCCCAGCGTGTCCGGGGGGTCCTTGGAGAATTCGTAAAACAGCTGTGAGTCCCTCCGAAGGCCCCGTGTCATCGCGAGGATGCGTACTTCGGGCCGAAAGTCTGGGACACTCAAGGCCTCTCTGTTAAATCTCTCGACATAGTCGCGGATGGTCTCTCCAATTCTTTGCGCTATGTCGAACATCTGAACCGGCATCTTCGCCGTTGGCCGACTTCCGATAAACTGCTGCGTGAAGGCTGTGGATAACTCCTGGAACTCCGTGATGGTTCCTGGGGCCAATGAATTATACCAGGCTGTTGCTGGCCCAGTGAGAGTGACCTCGAAACATTTGCACAAGGTAGCGTCGTCGGCACCGTGCATCATCATGCTGCGTCTGTACTTGGTCAGATGGGCCTGTGGATCAGTACGGCCATCATAAGTTTCCAGCCGAGGTACTCTGAAGTCACCTGGCATGGCTGCCTCAACTATATTTTGGGTGAATGGGGACTCATCCCCACAAAAGGTTCCAGACAGCCTAGCCCAGACGGGTTTGCGGGCCACCTGTTTCTCCACTCTGTCCAACCTCGCCAATATCTTCTCCATAAGGATCGTGGCACTAGGTTCTTCTTCTGGGAGGGGAGATTGCTGATGCCTCTTCGGAGAGTGAGTTCGGCGCTGAGGGGATGGGGACCTCGCCTCAGGTGACTGGCTCCTCCTGTGTGTGATTTTGGGTCATCTTGACCCTGCTTGTCCCACGAGCCGTGCCCCGAGGGGCATGTTTTCCATTGAAGACTCCTCTCGTGGGTCTCCGCATCCTGAACTACAATGGGTTGGTTTGGGACTTTTTTCCCGAGGGTGTGCTAGCGAAGGAGGTCTTTGGGCTTGAGCTTGTTGCGGCCACCTTCGGTCTATCTGTTGTGTCATTTCAGCCACAACAGAATGTTGAAAGTCGCACAGAAAGCTCATGGTTATGACCAGAGGACGCTCTTCCTCAGGCGTGGAAGTCCCTAGGAGGGCTTGCTTAGTGGCCGGTTGGACTTCAAGGGCGGACGGGGACTCGGGAGTCCCTTGTCCTTAGAACGCCGAGTCTCAACGACGGCGACCCGAGGATGGGTTCCCACAGACGGTGCCAAATGATGCCCTGAGACATCTTCACTGGAAGGCATGGTGACTTCCGGGAGGACTTCTTGTGGAGGAGAGCGTCTGGAGTTGAGGTTTCCTAGGGGAATGTGCCTGAAAAGCTCAGAGAAGAGGGTTAGGAGGTCCCCGGGGTGCTTTTCCGGGGAGGAGCCTCCGACGCCCAAGTCAGTTTCCTGAGAAGGTAAGGGGAAGCACTAGAGTTTTTAGTGGGCTTGCCTGTATTTTCTCAAGGAGGAGGAGTCGAACCGTTTACCAGGGTCTGTTCCCTGGCATTTTTAGAGAAGCCCAGCCCGTTCAGATGACGACACATGCTCGGTCGGATGTTCTCTGAGTTTCCGGGCGTAGGGGGCTAGTAGCTGGTGACAGGCTCCTTGAGTCTTGAACCGAGACTGGTCGTGACAAGACCTGGACATCGTCGGTGTGTCAAATCGCCGTTTGAGGTGACATGTAGCATCTGTGGGCGGTATGTCAGAGGCTCCTTAAATGCTCATGCCGTACTCCCGAGGTCCTCTGGGCGAGGTCGTTCTTTGACACGGTCGGCTTTCTTCGGGAGTTATGCTCGTGCTTTTTGGGAAATTCCCTTGTTCAGAGGTTCCACATTCGGGGAGATTCCCTTCTGTTTGCGATAGCTAATTCTCTGTATCCGAAGGCGATCCGTTCGGTCCCCCGAGGGAGCCGGTACCATCTTTGCGATCCCTGGCGTTCTTGCTGAAGTTCCAAGTTCGGGGTGTTAGTGTTGTGCCCAAAAGCCAGTCATGAGATGATTGTATTTTTGCACATTGAGTCATGATATTTTATTAAGGCATTAATCCAGCAATTATGTTTGTTGTTTTGTTCCTGCGTAACTTAACAAACATAATTGTAACCCTAGAATAATGATATTCTTAAAAGTCCCTAATCTAGTATTATTGTGGAGCGGGTTGCAATAATACATAACGACTAGCATATGTGGAGACTAATATGAGATATGTAGTCTACATATGGGTACAAGTTGGAGAACTTGTGTACTGGACCGACCCACCATGAGAACACTACATGGATTGTTATATGAGTGTCATAAGTGATTCCCATAGTGATCAAGGTATATGTAGTCCTTCGACCTAAGATCATCAAGGTTCCCTACATGTGAGTCACATACTTTGATACTTTCCTTTGTTGCTCGTAACTGAGTGAACTTGAAGGAGGTCATTGGGTATGTCACATATCATGCGGAGGGATTTGTATGATCAAGATGGGATTTGTCCCTCCTATGTAATGGGAGCGATATCTTCGGGCCCCTTGATAGAGTGAGACTTAGAAAATGCATGGCCATGCTCGGATGAGTTGATATGCGATATCAATGTCATCAGTTTAAGTTAGTCTACTCGGTAATCAAGAAACCAAAGATTGGGCTATACGAGAGTGACACATTCCATGTCTCGTGCTTAGTCTTGATATCTTGGACAAAGGGACAATGGCATATATCGGTGATGATCATAAAGGTATAGTCGAATCATCGACAATCTTGTCACTTGGGTAGCAATGATGTGTTGCTAGACACCGCTCATTGCTTATGATCATAAATGTGATTTATGATCATTGCCAACGTGATAAGAGCCTATTGGGTCACACACATAGAGCATTTTGGATCATTAGAGTGCATGGGCTAATTATTTGGGTTATGGTTTCACTTTAATTTCGTATTAATAATGGGCCCAAAAGTTGAGCCATTATTAAGCCCGAAATTAAATCCTAATTGGATTAGGGCTTTGAAACCTATTAGGCCTGGAAGTTGAGTCTCACTATAAATACAACTTTTAAGTGAGAAATTCGCGGGTCTCCTTGCCCTAGCCTCCAAAAAGGACAGCCGCACTCTTCTCTTGCAATTCCTTGGGGGACGCAAGCTAGCACTGTGAGCGCAAGAGAAACGCATCTACCGGGACGTGGTGGAAGCGTGGTGATCCCGAGAGGCTCGTGTGGATACCATAGAGAGCCTGAAGACGTCAACTGTTCAGGTTTTGTGATTCGACTCTACAGTTGAGTGAGAGATCTCAATCGAAAATTAGGTATGAAAATTTTCGAACACCCGGTTTACCCCGTTTCACTTGGATCCTGGAGGGTTTCGGTTAAATTCCGCTGCGCTGTTTGGCTCCCGAAACCCGACACGGGTATTGGATACTTATACTAAAAACTTTGGAATGAGCCTTACTTTTGAAAAAGGCTTCATAAGTGAGCTCCTCCCGAAGGAGCATCACCAGCCAGGACTTCTTCCTGTCGATGGTAGGAGCTGGCTTGTTGAGGTCCGTCTGCTGGTCCTTAACTACCCCCAGCTCCCGAAGGATCTCCTCAATCATAAGTCTCCCTATGATGGGAAAGGGGTAGAGGGAGTGTGGGAGGGACTTCGGCATCCCAGTCGACGACAGCATGGATACATCTGTCGAAGTCCACAAACCTCACCGCCAACTCAGGAGTTAGCAGCTTTTTGGGGTCCACGACATTCGTCTCCAGCTTTCCCCGAGCCCACTTAGTCAGGACATACGACTAAGCCTCCACCACTTTCAGGAAGAAGAACTTCCTTTGCCACCCTTGCCAACTGTCTTTAGTGGCGAAGGTGAACATGTATTTCTTGCCTCAGATCCCCGAGGTAGCATGAAATAGAAGCCACCCTTGGGGACCAGATAGAGCTTGTAATACTACATGAATAGGATAGAGTGAGGTTCTATTTCGAAGACCCCACATATGCACAGGAAGGTGTTAAAATAGCAGTATGAGTTGGGAGGAAGCTGATTCACGGCTATGCCATGAAATTGGTAAAAGTCACAAATCATCTTCAGTGGAGGAAACCGAAGTCTGGCCTTCAGTTGGACTCAAAAAATGGTAACCTCGTCATCTCAATTCATAAAACTAAAATGACCGAGATGAGGTAATCATGTTATGGCGTAGGAGGGAAGAAAGAATTTGGTTATCCACTTTGCTAGTTTTTCCGAAGTAGAGCAACAAGGGTGAGACATAAAAGTTTGCCAGCTCTCGGGGATAGGTTTGACAGACATAAAGGGGACGGGTGAAGACATGATTTTTAAAAAAGTGACTTCAGAAAAAAGAATCGAGGACTTCGGGAAGAAGAAAAATGACTTCGGGAAACCTAGAGAAAGCAAAAAATGAAGAAACTGAAGGACCTCTAGAATCAAAAACCCACCAAAACTTTTGCCAAAATCGGGATTTGAAGAAGATGCTGTCGTGAACAATGGTTGCCGGAAATCGCTCCGCCATTAGCGCCGCCGCAAAAAGAAAGGGGGCAAAGCACGAAAACAGACGATAGCAAAGCAAAAGCAAAAAGAGAGCAAGTGACGATCATGACGGAGGAAGGTTTATATAGACCAAAGAAGGGTAGCCGAATCGATGTCAGAATTGCTGCGCGAGGCAAATCACCGCCATAAATCACCTGACGAAGACAAAAAGGCGTGGCTGGTACAACCGATGCTGCCTCTCCCATTCACTGCGTGCCACGTGTCAGTCGACGCGTGAAATGAGGAACACGCTTTCTGACACCTCAAAAACCTGGGCACGTCACTCCAGACTGAAACGCCTGGTTACGAGACGTGACAGTCCACTGACCTACAGCAGAAAAAGTAAAGAGATTGGGCACCTCGAGAACACCAAAGGGCAGACAGTGACACTTGGCCGGACAGGGCGTGTCTTCCGGCGACGAAGTGTCTTTTTTGCAAACAGCACACTCCGAGTCTTGGAGGGGCACAGCCGAAGTCTCCACTTTGGCTTTTCAAGGGGGGGCATGTGATAGCCGAAGTGCTATCGCCCTTTAAACCTGTGAACTTTGGCCAGGTACCACATTCGGGAAATTGAGCGCCACCCGTTAGGAGTGCCAGTACCAACCTAGGGAAGAGGGAGTCTAACACCTTGGGCATACGACCTCGATGCCCCACCAGCACCCCTGGGAATGACAGTACTGACCTCGGGAAAATAGCGCGTCGCCTCCCTCGGAAAGGCAGCCAACCGACGTTCGAGGAAGAAGGGCAAGCCACCATCGGCAGGAGAAAACCCCCCGAACGAGGAGCTTCAGTGCTAAGAAAACCCCCAAACTACTTAGATGACTTCGGGAGATGGATCCTTATTCCGAAAAGTGACCTCAACCGAAGGGACCTCGGGAGTACAGCAGAAAAGCAATTAAGGAGTCTCTGACATGTCGCCCCCCGCACATGCTACACGCTTGTTAGTGTTGTGCCCCCAAAAGCCAGTCATGAGATGATTGTATTTTTGCACATTGAGTCATGATATTTTATTAAGGCATTAATCCAGCAATTATGTTTGTTGTTTTGTTCCTGCGTAACTTAACAAACATAATTGTAACCTTAGAATAATGATATTCTTAAACGTCCCTGGTCTAGTATTATTGTGGAGCGGGTTGCAATAATACATAACGACTAGCATATGTGGAGACTAATATGAGATATGTAGTCTACATATGGGTACAAGTTGGAGAACTTGTGTACTGGACCGACCCACCATGAGAACACTACATGGATCGTTATATGAGTGTCATAAGTGATTCCCATAGTGATCAAGGTATATGTAGTCCTTCGACCTAAGATCATCAAGGTTCCCTACATGTGAGTCACATACTTTGATACTTTCCTTTGTTGCTCGTAACTGAGTGAACTTGAAGGAGGTCATTGGGTATGTCACATATCATGCGGAGGGATTTGTATGATCAAGATGGGATTTGTCCCTCCTATGTAACGGGAGCGATATCTTCTGGCCCCTTGATAAAGTGACACTTAGAAAATGCATGGCCATGCTCGGATGAGTTGATATGCGATATCAATGTCATCAGTTTAAGTTAGTCTACTCGGTAATCAAGAAACCAAAGATTGGGCTATACGAGAGTGACACATTCCATGTCTCGTGCTTAGTCTTGATATCTCGGACAAAGGGACAATGGCATATATCGGTGATGATCATAAAGGTATAGTCGAATCATCGACAATCTTGTCACTTGGGTAGCAATGATGTGTTGATAGACACCGCTCATTGCTTATGATCATAAATGTGATTTATGATCATTGCCAACGTGATAAGAGCCTATTGGGTCGCACACATAGAGCATTTTGGATCATTAGAGTGCATGGGCTAATTATTTGGGTTATGGTTTCACTTTAATTTCGTATTAATAATGGGCCCAAAAATTGAGCCATTATTAATCCCGAAATTAACTCCTAATTGGATTAGGGCTTTGAAACCTATTAGGCCTGGAAGTTGAGTCTCACTATAAATACAACTTTTAAGTGAGAAATTCGCAGGTCTCCTTGCCCTAGCCTCCAAAAGGACAGCCGCACTCTTCTCTTGCAATTCCTTGGAGGACGCAAGCTAGCACTACGAGCACAAGAGAAACGCATCTACCGGGACATGGTGGAAGCGTGGTGATCCCGAGAGGCTCGTGTGGATACCATAGAGAGCCTGAAGACGTCAACTGTTCAGGTTTTGTGATTCGACTCTACAGTTGAGTGAGAGATCTCAATCGAAAATTAGGTACGAAAATTTTCGAACACCCGGTTTACCCCGTTTCACTTGGATCCTGGAGGGTTTCGGTTAAATTCCGCTGCACTGTTTGGCTCCCGAAACCCAACAGTGGTATCAGAGCTACTGGTGAAACCCTAAATCGGGATTGAGTGTTGAATCGCATGATGCTATGTGTTCGATTGGTTTTCGGCCATGATTAATTAGATTGATTCATGATGCATGAAACCGAAATTCGTAATTAACATATGAGATATATGAAGAAACGACACAAATTGGTTAATGAGATTAACCCGAAATTGATAGGTATGAGATACCTATATGGATTAGGATTCTTGCAATAGTTGCAAAAACCCTAGGTTTTTTCGGATTCGGCCTGTTCGGGCACCGAAAGTAAGGTATTTTTGGTGGCTCGAATGGAGGAGTCTCGGGTGCCTACTTTTTCGAAATAGAAGATTTCGGCCTAAGCAATTGTAAGACAATTTTTTGCGCCGGGGGGCGCTGCCCCCCACGCCCCCCGCAAGGGCGGCTCCCCTTGACCCCGTCCGCTGACCGGCCAGCGGGACCGCCGTATGCGAAGCGCCACATAAATAAAAACTAGTTAATCAACGCGCGAAAATTGGCATG